>JABCMJ010029885.1:0-10563 GCA_014822125.1 Arbutus unedo | reverse complement strand
AAAAGTCACCATAATATCTTATGTATGTACCATCCAAGGAACTCATTCATTTGTATACTATTCAAAGGTCATTCGTGTATTATCGAAAGGTCATTCATGTATCATCCAAAAGTCATTCATGTCCTATCCAAAAGTCATTTCGTTTCTATTCATTGGTAGTAGATCCCAAAGGCCTTTATATACCAAACTCATTTTTTGGTATTGAGGAAGAGAAGCAAACGAAATTCTATCTATCCCGATGTCATATTCAAGTGAGAAAGAGCCAAGCACGAGGAAGTTCGACAGGCAAACGAGGTTACGTGTGACCTAGTTCATGGAGCCATTTTATCCTGGGAGACGACGCCAGGGCTATCCTCCAACACCCACGGTAAGACGGCTATTTAGTCTTAAAGAAACTGTGTTAAACACAGGACTCGATTTGGTAACACTGTATATAATATTTTGTATTTCAATTCTTATATTGTAGTTTCAATTTTGTACATATTAATTATGTTATCAATTAAAACTAAATATTTATTTTCTAAATTTTTTAATCGTCACTCCAAATCTATCGCTCTATATTTTTTCAACACAGAGTTCTCGGCACGTCAAGCTCGAAGGTGCGGTAAACAAAAAGCCACGGCTATTCATACTGAAAATAATATTGATTTAGATTTGACTCATACATGTTGAAAAATGAATGACCCCAAAAGAAGTGAGACATTTAGGCTTACGTGGCGTATTGTATATAAAAATAAGACATTTAGGTTAGTGGGTCCTATAAGTTTTATCGAATGCAATAGTGATCCAGATGTGCAACACCTGTAGGAGATCTTTCTGCTTTGTGACAAATTACAGGTAGGTCCGGTCCTTGTAATTTTCTTTGTCTGACTCTAAGGGTCTGGTCCATTAGGGAGATATTTTTCTAGATTTTTTCCGATGATCACGAATCATTTTTCTGTCTATATAAAATTCCCTTCGATACAAATCTGAATTTTAAGATGGGAAACTACTTATATAACAAGCTTACCATTTCTTATTCTTATTTTTTTAATATGAAAAAGAAAAATAAATAAATAAAAAGGTCATCTTATATAACGTACCGTTCTTATAGACAGAGATACGTTTTCATATCTTCTTAACCCAGAATAATTGAGGACAGAAAATGTTTCTTTTTTTAGACTACTTCGGAGACAAGACGAGGTAAAATTTGTAGCTCAAAGGAATAGAGCATATAACTACGATCCATTCATTTCTCGAAGCAAACAAAAAAAAAATTAAAGTAAAATCATGAATAAGCTAAGTCCTATTGAAAACTTCTCCACATTAATTAACTATCTAAATAAGGCCTTGTCTGGAATCTTTTTCTTTTTTTTTCTATCTTTTTTTATTAGCATTTAGGTTATAGTTTAATGATAAAAAAAATTTTGTTCTTTTAATCGATTAATAATTTTTAATTCCGCATTCAAGAAAGAAATTTAAAAGCTGATGAAAAAAGTTGATGCATGCAAAAAAGGTAACGTGACAGCGAACTTACTCATAAAAAGTAAAGAAATTAATAAGGGCAGGAACAGGTGGGATTCTTGTAGTGTATTTTTTTATAATGCGTGTATAGTGCGAGTAAAATGATATAATTTTGTCCGTATTGTTTTTAAAATTACGTCATTTTAATTCTTATGTATTTTGATAACAATTATTCTTATAAAATAAAATAATATAGTTTTGATGACAAAATGAACAAAACTATATCGTTTTGCTTACACTACAAGAAAGTGCACTATAACTCTCCAAATTTGGAACAGGTGTACAAAAAAAGTAGGATGAAAATAGAAAAAATAATAATAGCCTTAAAGAAATTAATATGTCTCAATTAACTTCTGAAAGATTAATCTCGTCAATAATTAGTAGGGAATTTAATTAAAGTTGAATTAAACTCATAATAATTGTCGGGAATGTTTCGAACTTGAGACTTTAGTAGAAAACAAACTTCTAAGTTTTAAATCTTGACAATCATGTCAATCCTTAGAGAATACGGAGACTTTGTTGTGCATTATTCATAGTAAAATGTGTCACCCGGCAAAACGGATATTGTTTTAACTCCCAAATACCATCTGGCCATTTAGGTAATTTTTAGTGATCAAAACAATACCGTTATTATGTGCATCATGTATTGTTGTGCAGAGTGAGCAACAACCTCCTTCTCTTATCTCCTTAAGGTTGTGAGAATATATATATATATATATATATATATATATATATATAGAGAGAGAGAGAGAGAGAGAGAGAGAGCGCGAGAGAGAGCGAGAGCTTGAGACACTAATCGAGTAGAATAAAAGTAAGTTTACCGAGAAAATCTGCACAATTTCTGCCGTTACTGAATCTTCCGGTGGGTTTTTTGCCGGGATAATCGATGCCGTTGTGGGGAAAATCTGCTTTGGCAATAGAGAGCTTCAGGTAATTGTTGTTGCCCACATCCACTAAGGAGTCTCCAAACACGTACATGGCGGGAACCTTCTGAGCTTCACAGAAAGTGAAGCAAAAAGCTATGAGAGAGAGTAATAACAAGGTATTCATAATGTTGTGTGCCATGAGAATCAGTGCCCTCTCTCTGTCTCTCTCTCTTCTTTCTCTCTAAGTTTGGAGTATGAGTGACAGGATGAATGGGCTCTCTCTCTCTCTCTCTCTAAGTTTGGAATATAAGTGAGAGGATGGATGGGCTTTAAAAGGGTGGAAAGGAAGCTAATAGGAACGAATACTCTAGTGGAATTGAGTGTGAAAAGAAGAAATGCTCCAGTTTTATTGGTGGGTGCATGTTCCTCACTTCACGTTTGATGAGTTATATTTTAATATATAAGGTGAAAGAATCACGTTTTGACCTTTCTTAGGTAATAATCAACATACTGTAATAACTCAGATTTTTTTAAAAATATTTTAATTAATATTAACCATTAAATCTTAGTATTTAATTCCTTGTTTTATGAAAATTCAGATTTTGAAAAGCTAGTAGACCGCTCGAGGGAGCTATGGCCGGTCGAGCGACCTCTTCAAATTTTAGACACTGATCAAACCTGTGTGAACATTAGATTCCTCTGAAATTATGGATTCCGTGACAGTTTAATGGGGTTTTTAAAACAGGAAATCAATTTGCAATTATATGATACCGAGTATGGTGATTTAATCCGGATTTTACTGAAACTTTTATGATTGCAATAAGAGGTTTTGATGGCGGGGTCAGTTGGGAATTCATGGGCCTATATAAATCAAGCTTGTTATCACACGAATCTTCACCTAATTTTCGTAATAAGAGGGTGATTGTAAGGTTTTAATTTCGTTGTTCTTGAGGGGAGAGAGAGAGAGAGAGAGGTTTACCTGGGGTTTTGCTAGTTTTGGGAAAGAGGGAATCCTAGATGAAATTCTGTCCAAATTCCATCCATTCAACCTTTGTTGTCCATGATTCTCTTCAATTGAGGTAGAATTGCTTACCTCCGACCTTTAATTAGGCTTTGATTTTTGTTGTTAATTTATGTTTTCAGTGTATTCTCATGATTTTAGGGTTTTTGTTCGAAACTTGAGTTTCTGTTACCTCATTTGAGTATTTTGTCCTTTCAAGCCATTTCTATACATGTGACATCTTAACTCGAAAATTAGATTCAGACGTTTTGACTTGAAACACATTTATCCAACGTAATTTGAGGACGAGTATCCAAGATATTTTTCCATTCCCTGAATCTCATACTTTCCAAAATATAATTGTTACTGCAGTTTAGTTACATCTGTCGTGGAAATTCTTCCTTGTAATCAATCCTATGACTTTTCAAACTAGAATAACCAATTGTTACTATTGGTTAGTCAATCCTCGATTCACAAACATTGAGGCATCTCATCATTTTGTATTTAATAATTTTGGTTGATCGAACTTAACGCCAACCATTAATTCGAACTTAATTTTTACTCTTATCTCAAAACTCGAGAGGGTGTGAACTCACCTCAACTCTAGGTAAACCACTATTGGGATTATCTCGTCATGTGGTTTGAGATGATCTTGTAAACGTCTCTACTCTTAGCTTCATAGGCATTAGGATGTTTTGTAAGTAAGGTGCGCGTACACAAACAACTTTTCTTGAGGTATCGTTTGAACTACCACCGCACACTGAAGTGCATTTAACGAACAAACTTTAACGGGAGACTACACCCAACCCATGACGTAATCGCATTGACTAGACTTTGGGAAGCAGCATACCACTGGGCACAACTTTTCACCCTCAATTGACACACAATTATGAAGAATGATTCCGATATTCGACGTTATGTTACGAGCCTGCATGTTAGTTTTCCAAGGATAGTGGTAGGGGATCTCAACTTCCTAAGTACGATCACGAATCTTGAGAAAATTGAAGGAATAGCATACCAGCTAGCACTACCACAACAATCGATCAAGTATGTAAAGTTTTTCATGAGGAGGGCATCACGCTGAGCAAAGAAACTTAGTATGAAGAGAGGCCATTCGGATTCTGAAACTTATCTCGAGGGTCAAACGAGTATGTGCACATTCTGTTGCTTGATTGTAAAGCTTAAGCTTTTGTTGAGAAATGTGCGACTATGAATGTTCTTAACAATTTTAATGGCATCATTACATGCTGCGTCAGCTGGATGACAAATGTAGGACACAACTCCCGGAGTTAATTGACTAGGAATCTACTCGGTCAAGGAATTCGCCGTACAAAGCATCAACTTGGTTGAAGGATGAACGAACCTTGAAACTTGGTATCGAATCAACTCAAACTATTCTACAAAATTTCGAGTACGAAATTATTTAAGGGGGATAAGTTGTAATAATCCAAATTTCCACAAAATATTTTAATTAATATTAACCATTAAACCTTAATATTTAATTCCTTTTTTTAATTACAAAAATTCGGATTTTGAAAGATTGGTAAACCAGTCGAGCAAGCTATGACCGCTCAAGCGAACTCTTCGGATTTCAAACATTAGAACTTCCGCAAACATTGGATTCCTCTGCGATTACGGATTTCATGGCAGTTTAATGGGTTTTAAAATAGGAAATCAATTCGCAATTATATGGTACCGAGTAATGGTGATTTAATCCAGGTTTTAATGAAACATTTATGATTGCATTAATAAGTGGTTTCGATGGCGGGATTAATTGGGAATTCATGGGAAATTTAATTCTTAGGCCAATATAAATCAAGCTTACTGGGGTTAGTTGAAACATTAGGTATAATTCGTAATCAGAGGACGATTGTAAGGTTTTTCATTGTTCTTGAGAAGGGAGAGAGAGAGAGAGAGAGAGAGAGAGAGAGAGGGGTTTACTGGGGTTTTTGAACCCTAGACGAAATTTTGCTCGAATTCCACCGTTAAACCTTTGTTCTTCATGATTCTCTTCAATGAAGGTAGGATTGCTTATCTCCAATATTTAGTCTTTGATTTCTGTTATTAATATATGTTTCAAGTTTTTCCGCATGATTTTAGGGTTTATGTTCGAAGCTTGAGTTTCAAATATATGGAATTTCTAAATTCTGGAAATAACAAAAGCTCGCTTGAGCGAGCTAGGATCGCTCGATCGAGATTTTTAAATTATTTCAAAAACTTTAAAATAAAAAATTTTAAAAAAAAAATTTAATAGATCACTCAAGCAAATTCCAAAAAATTTTAATTTTTACAAATTTAAACAGTAAGCCTCTTGCTCTAGTTCAGCCCGTAACTTTAGACCGACCGAGTGACTCTTGAAATTTCCCACACAATTGAAATAGACTTCAAGACTGTAACAGTTTTGCAGCATTATGAATGCAATTGATTCCTCAATTCCATCCAGAATTCTATGATTAAGTTAATTTTAATTTAGCTGAAAATTCTATGACTAAATTAATTTTAATTTAGCTGAAAGGACTCCCGTGTGCAGTACGTTGGACTTCTACATTTTGTTTTCAACACAAAAATTTCGAGCTACTAACAATTTCCGGATCGGTGACTTCTTTTTACTTATTTTGTTTCAGCGAGAGAAAGTATACCGCAACTTAGCTCGCTACCCAATTTAAGGTAATTTTACAGCATCTTTTTCAACCGTTGTATCCCGAAAGACAAACACCGAACAAAAATTCTAACACTCTGATAAGACGATAATTTTATCTTCATGACACCGCGTATTTCAAACAACCAAAGTGTTGAATAATTAATCGCCCAAATCGCACTGAGATAGAAGTGCTGCACCGTCCACACCCATTTTCCACGTGATTTTCGAAACTTACATCTGAAAAGTATTATTAATTTATTCTTGGAAAGTCCTAGGTCACCGCCTAATTAGCCTTCATGGATGCAACAAAAGAATAAAATCATGTAGAGTGATTAATGATGGAGTGATTACCATATTAAAATTCTATTTAATTTGTTAATGAAAAGTACACTAGTTTATTTATTTATGAATTTAGTATTGAACCCAAAAAAAAATTACGATAAATTGGGTAGCTCGTTGTAGGTATGATTAACTATTTATATTTATTTTACGAGAATAATCTGAAATGGATATTTTTATTTTTATTGTAGTTGCTGAACATCTAGGTAAGTGGCTGTTAGAACAGCTCATCCCCCGGTCAACCATACAGCAATGAATTTGTTTTCGAGCTTTGTACACGTTGGCAGTCACACACAGGGAGCATACCGAGGTCATCACCTTAAGCGCAAGGAGGGAAATGCCGAAGGCAAGACTAATAATCGAAGTGAAGTCTTCACAATGTAACCATACTGGAAGGTGCAGGTATATATGGTAATATACTACATCATTCTTGTCACGAACATACAAAAACTATGTTGATGTTAAAATTAAACGGAAGTCTTTGGACAAAGACTCTCATGCACAGTTCCAAACACAGAGGTGTTTGAAATCGTCTGATGCACTTAAAGTCTATAAAACAGTGAAGAAGCCTAAGTGTAGTATCGAACTATTCTAAACACATCTGTGCACAAAAATTATGTCGTAACTTGCTCTAAAATTAAATCGAATCAAATCAAACATGTCAAATAACTTAAAGGTATCATCACCACCCTATCTAGAGGGTGGAGTTGCGCGTTAGCATTTAAGCCATCATGGTTAACCGAAATAATTTGATTCTATCCAACTCAAAATAGATCAAAAAATTGTTTTCAAAGAGTAGCAAGCTCTTTAAATAGGCAAAGAATAAAAAGACAACAATAATCAATCGCAATTTTTCAAACCTCTTGGCTTAAGTAAACCCAACATTAACTATGATTACAATAAAACAAACTCAACAATTTTCGCGTCGTTTAAAGAGACTTGCTTAATGCTTACGTATGATTTTTAAAAATATTATCATTATAATTACCTAACATTTATTCAAGACATTGTTGACTTTGCAAGTATACTATATTAGATTGATGATCTTAGGATGTCATCTTGGTTTTATAAAAATGATAAAGTGCAATCATTTATTGTGAATAGAAGTGACTCTGTATTTATTACTTTTACAATTAAATGTATTTTAAACATCAAAATTTTGTTCCCCTTTTAAAATTTGAATTATTTTTAATGTTAATTTTTTACAAGTAGAAGTAACATAAAATCAAAATATCAAAATTACAAGTACAGTGTGTATGTGAAAAATAGATAAACAAAAATATTCAAGACTTTCGATAGGTACAAAGAAATTATCATTAACAATGATTACAATCAACTAAGCTTAAGACTTTTCACTTGTCCCAAATTAACTTGCTTAAGACTTACTTGTGATTTCATAATGTTTACTTTTGCTTTAGACGTATTCATGATTTTATTGATATCTCAATGGCAATGTCTACACCGAAAGAAAATTTGTTAAAAGATCATTAATTCCAACACTCTCAAGGTACGATATTATAGCTTATAAGGCTTACTCGTAATTTCAGAACTTTTATCTTTGCTTTAGACGTATTCATAATTTATTGACTTTGCCAACCTGCTCTGTTAGATTGATGATCTCAACGTTAATGTCTACGCCGAGAGAAAAATTGTTACAAGGTTACTAATTTCAACACTCTCGAAGTACCTATATATTATTAGATTCCATCTATTTTTTACAAATATTATACCCTATAAGGCTCTATTACGAAATAATATATATATATATTCATTAAGTTTACAATCAAAGTGTACCTTGGCTTATTAAAATATATATGCCTGAATTTAGTGGCCCTTTTAAATTTGAATTTTGGAATATATTGTTTAGAAGTAAAATTAACAAATATAAAAATATAAAAATTACACATATAGAGCGTGTGCTGAAAATAAATAATAAAAAATGGTGCCCGGACCGTGGAGGTGTCCACGTGGGTGGTTCAAAGTAAACCCGCGTCAAGCCGGTTGCCGGAGTCGGGGCCCAAGTGATAGATGGATAGTTATCTCTCTCTCGTACCATATTATCTGGTTTCAGACTGCGCTTATTTACCAGACTCGTAACATTATCAGCTCATTTTTGTATTTTTTCGGTCACCGTACTAGCTTATTCCGGCATGTATCATAACGAGCTGTACAATTTTTTTAATAAATTTTTAATTCATAATTTTTTAGTAATACACATAAATTAAGATTAATATCATTCTATTTTATATTTGGTGATTTGTTTGTAAGTTGTGAGCCTTAATTTTATATGTCAACTATGATTTTTTATTAAAAAATATTATTTGAGAAATATATATTATTCTTTACATGTAAACTCAAAATGGTACGCCGGTATGGTATCAATACTTACCATACCAGCAACAAAAATGATATATTCAACGCACCAAATTCGAGGAGACTATGGTGCAGGTTTCTGTAATACGGACAAAATAGCACAGTTTTGTCAGTTTTACTCTCGAAACTATATATTTTTTATATAATGTATTTTGATAACAGTTCGCGTGACAAGTCAAAACGATGTAGTTTCAAGGATAAATTACAGATCAAACTATATTATTTTGTCTGTACTACACGTGCACTATAAAAAATTGCACTACAATTCTTCTAAATTTCAACGCAGGGTGGTAGTGGGTGTGATAGCCATAACTTTGGGTCAATTTGTGTGGCTTTCGATTGTCCCCTTTCCCATCATTTCTCACAAAGCCCACCATCTCGTTTGGATAACTCCATGTTTCCATGGGAACAGCTAGGAAATTCCAAAATCTTTTATTGTTGCTGAATGTAGTGGGCGGAATTGACGGGTTATTTTTGTTACTTGACGACACAATGGTAAGTCCATAATGGAAAAAACTGGATAGGATTAAAGAGATAGATCGGTAAGGTCGGAAGCTCAACAGAATGCACAGATATTAACCAAATTTCAACTCACGGTGGTAGGTGAGTGTGAGCGCCATAACTTTGGGTCAATTTGTGTGGCTGTCTATTGCCCCCTTCCCATCATTTCTCGTAAAGCCCAAGATCTCGTTTGGATAACTCCATGTTTTCATGGGAACAGTTAGCAATTTTGGCAGCATTGGGAAATTCCAAAATCTTCTGTTCTTGCTAAATGTGGTGGGCGGAATTGACGGTGTAACGACTCTAAAAAATTTAATTCAAAAAAAAAGAAAAAAAATATTTTTATTTTTAATTTCATTAAATTATTATGCATGTTCATATTTGACACATTTTAAATTTTATATGCGCATGATTTTTAGTGGACTTGTTCTCGATTTGTGTATATTTAATCTTGACCCAAACCTTGGCCTGGCCCATCTTAACTTGAGCCCAAACTGATTTTTGATATGAAACTATGTCCAAACCCAATTTATATTATCCAACCCTATAACTTATGGATCATGAGTTATCCAACTCTTTTGACCCATCTACCAAAGCCTATGAGATCAGTCATGTTCCATGGAACTTACCATATGGAATCATTTTCTTGCTCATTATCACCCCCACATGCTCTAAATCATTTGACGTTGAAAACTTTCAACAGATAACTTCAAGAGGTACATTACTTTGCCTTGCAAGATATCTCTATCTGAGCATATCTCTCCTCCCCAATGAAGCTACACACCTTGGCCTCTACTCCACCTTCAAACCACCATCTTCTCCTGGTTTTGCCTTAACACCTCCCTAAGCCTCATCTACATCTGCATAAAATTTCATCCACCAATGGCCATCCATGCAACCAAAGAACTTCACACTCAACCTCCTCTACATATACTCCTACATCTACCGTGTACATCTCCTTTTCTCCATCATGAAATTTCAGAGCCCTTAGTGGTGTTTTGGTGCTTCCCACTACAACAAAAAAAGGTATTCCCCACACTTAATTCTCTGCATTTTAAAAAAACCCCAGGAATAATTGACATCTATAATTAAAAAATACAGAGAATTATAAAACCCAACAAGCAAAACCTAATTAAGTCCACAGAAACTTGAAACTCAACCCAAAAATTTCCCTCTCTCAACTCTCATCTCGGTGCCGCAAAGCCTACAGGTTTATCTCTCTCTCCCTCTCTCCTCCCTCTCTCTGGTCTTGCGCATCTCTCTCTCTCAGTCTCTCAATCAGTCTCTGACTCTCTCTCGGTTACAGCTCGATTCGAACTTAGAAGGTCTCTCGACTCTAG
>JABCMJ010029882.1:0-13188 GCA_014822125.1 Arbutus unedo | reverse complement strand
TTGTTTTATTTGATTGGTTCCAATGATCCTGAAGTGCTGTTTGAAGTTGAGCCATTAGGTTTTCCACTAGAAGGAAAGTCAGTGCCCAAATATCCCCATGGTTCCAAATAAACTCAGTTAGCTACAAAGATTTGGAAGGAAAAAAACTCATAAAATCAGTACAATTCTGCACATTTCAGATTGCAGATAAGACAACCACCACCCACATCATCCCTAGAAGAACACTCTCAAAACTGGAAAAAAAAAACAAACCGGTTAAAAAGAAATCGAATTGAATACGTTACATTGGAAGCCCTGATCTTAGATCATTATTCTTTCTGTGATGCATACAAGAGAGTATGGATGACCTTTTCTTTGGCTTAGTTCCAAAAATAAACGACCGTAAAGGAACTCGTGATCGGCTAGTCGAGTGCTTCAACTGATTCCCTGAAATCCCGAATTCCTCATTCAACTTCTCGAGAGTCTTCTCGATTTCAAGTTGAAGTGAGGTCACATGATCCAAACCCATTTGTATTTCGTCGCCAACTCTCTTGTTCTCTTGCTTCATGTTCAAAACTTCGCCTTGGAATTTTGCAGCTTCATAACTAGTGAACCTCATTTCCTCTTCCTCCGCACCTGCTTTCAACGCTTCCGTTATTTCCTCTTGGATTTTGCACAGAGACGAGAATCTACGTTGCGATTCGACTTTCAGTGAAGCACTTTGCTCTATCCAGAGTGTTAATTCAGTCTGTATCTCTCTTAGGTGTGTGTATATAGGCCTGATGTCTGATTTTGTGTCAGCCCTGGCCCGAGAACTTCCTTCCTTGTTTGACTTCTCTTTTTCCTTGAGTTTTGATATTTCTGCTTCTAAATCCTGAAACCCGGTTTTGAATTTCTGTATCTGGTGAAATGAAGTGCTGAATCTCAACCAAAAATCTAAGTTCTCATCCAACAGTCCATCAATATTCGTCCGGAGCTTTTCTTCAATCGGTGAAACGGATTGAGGTTGATCGATCAAAATCAACTTGAAATATTCTTCTCCACCTCCATTTTCGTTAGAATCTTCAGCCACTTCAGGTTTAGCATTTTGATCATCATCAAACAGAATAATAGACCCGTTATCTTCTTTCAAATCCCTATTCTCACCTACTTTTTCTTGCAAAAGTTTTAGTTTATGACGCAAGGACTGAATTTCCTCATCCCTCTTGGCAATAGCACTCCTCAACTCTCTGACCTGCACTGTCGTTTCGAAGAGGCTGTCGTGATTCTTATTCTCCACATCACTCAGCTTCTTCTTAACGTCCTTGTAATTTCGCAAGATCGACGTATATTCTTTCAGCAGAATCTTTTCTTTATCTTCTAACCCATTCAACAGCATCTCCTGCCAGTTTGGCTCATCATCTTTCTCTTTTCCCACTTCAGCATCATTTGCTGTTGGGGACACACCTTGTTTTTTGACCTCGTCCAGTGATTTTGGTTCTTCTTGTTTCTCAGAAATTATAACTTTTTCTTCTTCCTTTTCTCCTTGATTGGTGACACAGATAGTTATCACTTTTTCACTCTTATCATCTCCCACTTCTTCTTTCGATCCTCCCATATTCATGGACCCATACTCTGGACTAGGCACAGTTTCTTGTTTTTTCAATTCTTTTGGTGTTTTTACTCCAACAAAGGACTCCTCTTCTTCTTTTAACAACTCCGTACGCTCAATATCTTCATCTGGCTTCACACTCTGTAGTTTCTCAGATAAGTGATCAAGACTACACCTTGCTTCCGTGAAACAGATTTGGAGACTGTTGTTTTCTTTTTCGAAATCCTGATTTAGATCCTGAAGCCCATTCAACTTTTCCTCCATGTCGTGCAACCTATCAGTCAAGGTGTTTGTTCCGTTGATCAGAATCGCCTTGTCATCTTCCAAGGTCTTTATTTGCGATTGAAGATCGTCTGTTTCTGTCTTCAATCTGTCTATAAGTCCAGTTTGAGAAGAAACCGCGGTTTCCAAACTAACGACCTTACTCACTAGCTCATCAATCTTCTCTGCTAGTTCTGTCACCCTCAGAGATTCTTTAGAGCCCACCTCCTCAAAGTTTTTTTTAACCTCCTCTTTGAACTCTTCCAGTTCTTGCCTCTCTTGTGTCAAATTGCCTGCATCCGAGTTCAACCCTTCGGGGTTTTCTCTTGTTTTCACAGATTCATCTTTCTCATTCGACCTTTCTTCTGCAAGAAACTTGTGCTTAAGTGACTTCAACCTTTCGCGTGTATCCTTCACCCTTTTGAACTCTGCTCTTGCTTCATTCGTCGACTTCTCTTGTTTTTCCTGCAACTGAGCCAAGACCTCTTCGCAAGATTTCAAGGCCGCTTCTGCCATCAGAGTCCTAGCCTCGTCATCCTCAATCACTTTCCCCACCCTGAACTCCTCTTGCAACCCACAAACCCGGTCTTGCAATTCCGTGATCTGGTTATCAATCTCCCAGTATTTCGTCAGCCCACTTTCATAAGAGCTTCTCACAAACTCCTTAACCGTTTGGAGCGCCAAAATCTCTTTCTGCACCTTGTCTACCTCTTCTAGTGCCTGGGATTTGCTCAAACCGGATTTAGGAGCAGCTTTAATATTATTGTTAGAAGCTTCTGATGATGCCTTCTTCGCTTGGATTTTCTTTGAGGCTGATGTTAAGAGACCCTTCAAATCTCTACTCGGATACTTTGGAACTTTCGGGACATTATTGGCTAAGGTTTGTGCAGCAGCATTATTAGTCTTTTGGAGTCTAGTAGTCTCAAAATCATCCTCATCCTCCATTGCAAACTGGACTTGTTCTGGGAAAACGGATGCGATTGTGTTGTTGGCATTTTGCAGCTCTTTCGATATATGGTCGTATCGTTCAGCTAAGGACCGATAAGCCCGAAAGGATTCTTCGACAAAGTTTATTAGCTCTGGCCTTTTCTTGTAGTACATTTCTGCCCTTTTCGCGAAAGAGTCCCCATCCTCTTGGATGAGCTTGAGCGTACTTCCCACTTTTGCTTCCATATCTGCAGTACCAGGAAATAAGATGAGAGTGGAATAGGTAGTGTTACAGAGCTCATGAATGTCAAACCACTGGATGCAGCCTTTTAGTTTGAGTTCAATTATTTTATCAAAGTTTTGTTATGGAGATCTACAAATAGTGAGGAGTTTTGTTCTTAAAATGTTCTGATAAAGTACAACAAATCTGGGGTAAAAGGGAAGTATCATGTCATATCATAAGAAGTATCATGCTATTCTATTCATGTCGTATCTAATTAGTATCGTACTGTGCTGTTCGAAAAGCAACTCCTCATAATCTCACTCAACGGGTGGTGAGTTGAAATCAAATTCTAACTAAAGATTCTTATGTTTCCGGAGGATCTAGGAGATTCAGGAACAAAGAGTTTTCTCCTCTTTTCCGCCCGACTCTCTGATCTTAAGAGCGTTAGCTTTAAGAATAAGTGATTCTGGTTCTCCGATCCTTACTGTCCAACCTACGAGCAGGCAATTAATGCATTATACTCATTGAGTAAAGTTCTATGTCGATCCGTGATCTTTGGGTGCCGAAGTTGTCCTTGCGCATATGTGTTTATTTCATCCATTGTGTTCTCTCTTTAGACATAACCCTAGATCCGTGATCACGAGCAACAATCGCGACAGATATGCTTAGTTGGTCAGATTATTACGGCTCAGGTCAATTTTCATTAAATCCTCAAATGAACAAGAAGCACATAAAACATGGGCTGCTAGAGTAGCACACATCATATATGCAAGAGTTTATATCAACAAACAAATCAATGGCAAAATTTGCGTCAAATAAAAAAAACCCAATTTGTGGTTTAATTAATTAATACCTTGAAGGCTTTGTTCGAGCCATTTGGATTGCTTTGTTCTGACATGGCTTGCCCACCACCATGAATATGCATTGCTTGCTGCTCTCTGCAACATTTCTCCTCAAATCTGATCCTCTCCCCCCCTCTCTCTCTCGATCACCAGCATGAGACAGAGAGAGAGAGCCCAAATTCAAGGCTTAGGAAGAGAAAAAGAGTTTCATACAAAAGACATCATCTTTTGGCTTTAGAGAAAAATATGGAAAGAAAGAGGATGAATGTCTCTGCAAAGGGGCTCCCACCTAAATATGGGTTTACGGTTGGGAGCTACATTCGCCCTGAAAAACTGTTGGACCCTCCATTTTGGGGGGGTTGGGGGTTTGTGGGTGTGGTTGGTTGTGTGGAATCTCATTGAGAAAGGCAAAACTTCTTTGTGGCTTTACAACCTTGTTTAACTTTTTTTTCTTTAGCTTTATACCCCTTTTTTTACAGGCTTTTGCAGTATCCATTAGCAAAAAGGCGGGCATGCCCATATGTATTTAGAGATATTTATCAGTAAGGAGTTCACATTTTGTGTTAATAAATTAGAGAACTTATTATTAAGAATTCCCAATCTCGAAACTGAGTACGAAGTCACGAGCTATATGTGAAGTCACAAAATCCGGTTAAGAAAAGAAATATATAGCTGTCAAGCTGAAACTAGAACTCGAACCAAGGTTGGAAAAGTCTCGGCTTGCAACCATGCTTCGTTGCATTGCAAAATCAAGAAGTGAAGTGAGGGAGGTGCTTTTACTTCTGGAGTTGCAACGGGCCGCTAGCCTCCTGATTTCTAGAAAACTCTATATGGATAAATTCAAAGAACCAACTATCCATTTGACAGCCACTCAGACCATGTAATAAAAGGAATACAGTAGAAACATCAAAAGATTGAGTAGAAGTTTCAAGAAAATTAAAATGCATATTGCTGTCTTTTTTTCTCAAGGAAAGAAAAATTCATTAATCTCATAAAAGATGAGCAGAAGTTTCAAAAGCAGTAGAAGTGGTGGTACTTCAATCGTAAGCCCACACTTGAATCCAATGAGAGGTGAAACTCCTCGAGCCTCACAAGTAATCATAAGGCACGAAGGGTGAGATGCATAGTTGTTAGCTCGTATCATGAGATGTTTGATTAAGTCCTATAACGAGCAAAACTCTCATTTTGTGTTGCTGAGACATGTACCCAAGGAAAAAGTCTTTACAATCAAAGTGAGCCGAAGAGCCGAGCGACAGAGAATTCATAAGCACACTGAACAATCAATAAGCAGTTGATTCAACCAACATGTACCAGAGCTTCGTTTGGCATAATAGGTAAGCCTCTGTTTTCAGATGTGTAGCAGGACTTCAAAGTTTGCAGACACTTGTGTTATATGTTTGTAATCTTTATTTGCATGAACTCTTCCTATCGTTGTATACAAAGGAATTTGCTAATCAATGATCGATTTATCTCATTTGAATTAACGGAGGAAACTCCATAATTTTACTGGTTCTCCAGAAACAACCATTTTCTTCTTCTTCATCCCGAACTATATTTACACCACTACCTATTGGGGACGGAGCCAGGATTCTAAGTTAATTAGTGGAGTCAAAACATAGATATACCTTTTTGTAAAACGGGTTCAAAACATTGGGCAATGACATGCCATAGTCCTTTTCTTATATAGAAATATCCACCAAAAGCAATGGTACATGAAGAAGTACTCATGAAAGGTATATTGTTGAAAATTTAAACAAAAAAACTCATTCCATTCCCACGCTCTCAATGATCAAACCAAACGCTTGAATATGATTTGTTTGCTTTTCCTAGATAACATTCCTATATTAACCACATACTGAATGAGAATGGCCATGAATCACATTACTTTGAATGACATTCTTAGGAATCAGACACTCATTCTTGTTTTTGAATATCTGCCATCCAAACACAGCTTTGGGAGAAGTGGTTAATAATTTACCCAAGGTTTTAACAGCAAGCACTTCACAAGTTTACAAGGCTCAAAAAGTGATCCAACACAAAACAATCACATGAAGTAATCAAGCAAGAATATGAAGGAACAATATACGAACTTTTAAGTAACTTTTTAACCGTATAATTTATTATATTCATCAATTCATGCTCACGTTTCTTTTATTGTGTATTGAACGAAAACAATGTAAAGTGATATACCCCGCATTACCACACTTACGACTCTTATTGCATACGGCTCGCACAAAGACTATAAAATCCATATGTTCAATACAAAATCTGGTTCAATACCCATGTCTCCTCTCCAATTCTCAATCAAACTTGCGTTATGAAATGGGGGTCTTTCCTTCGCGTATCATACGTACATGAAATCCAAATATATGGGTGTGGAGTCTGAATCTCACTAATGTACTTATCTGAAAATCTTTGATCTTCCTTCGCTCAAAAGTGCAAAATAAGAAACTCTAGGTTATTGACTTCGATTGGCACTCCAATACTTAAGTTAGTTTTCGAAAAGGAGAGAAACCAACTGAAAGCTCGTGTATGGGTTTGTGCGCATATTAGGAGTACCTTGACCATATTTATAGAGAAGTCTACCATAACACGAAGTACACAGGCCGAAAATGTCACATCATGGACCGCAAGCCACGACACTTTCCATCATGTGTCCCACGTCCGTGCAAATCGTGCAGTAACACCCCTATGTATGGCAACTGTAATGTCCCCATGTGTCCCCAAGCAACCAAAACAACTGCCTGCAACGTGGGTGACTTGCCTTGCTCAGGCCGTGTCAAGCCTAGAGCCCACGACAACACAACCGAACAGTCCCACTTGGGGGAATCAGCCCACAAAACCTTCTAGTACTGACCGTACGAGGAGGTTCAGCCCAATCAGCTATCGTGCGCCCAACAGGACTTAAGGTATGACAAATAGGCTTATGAGTTGGGCTCGATCCAGCCCATGGATAGTCGAGACGGGCTAAGCATACATTTCGGCCGATGACTCATTCTTGTACGTATCTTGCCCACTTTCAGTGGGACCCACTCACACATATTCCAAAGTAAAAGAAATATGGAAATACTCTTCTTTCCTCCTTACAATCTTCTTTTTCCCTTACAAATCACCCAAGAAATCATGATCCACATACAAAAACAGATATAACCAAAACAAAAGAGGCAAAAATTCGTGACTTTACCAGGCACTTGCTGTCAGTCAGCATGTGTCAAAGTCTAGCATGTGATGCTGCTGCGCATTTATGGATTGTAAATTGACGTGTTCCCTTTACTGAATTTTCAATCCTATAGGTCTAGCAATGGCCATGGAAGTGGTCCAACTCTGCGGCTCACTTTGGCAGGCGTGGAGGGGAACAGGAACCACAATTGTCACCAACCAAACAAAGATCAGGTATGAGTTGTTGTGTCATGGATTATTCTGCGGCTCGGCTTTGTCTTTCTTTCTTCGCCCGCCCGCCCGCCCATCAGATCGGCTCAGCTTCATTTTATAAGTTACTGCTTCCGCCTCCGATAACTTCGCTATCGCTCATGATTATGAATCTTTTTATGTTGTGATCGGACTTCTAGAAGTTTCGCCAAAAGCAACTAGTCATCTCCCGAATCTCTCTTCAGTATGGCATACTCTTTCCAATGTCTATTACATTGCCGCCAATTTACGCTACTAGGAGAGTATGCAAAGCTACCTTGCTTGCATTCTAAAAACAGTAGCTTTTGTTCTCTTCTTGCCTGTTTAAATTAATGTGAATGATTGTGAAAACTCTTCAAATCTTATTCAATTTGATTAGATATGTCACTGAAACAAAATGATTTTATTTTGTCTATTTTTTTAAATTCTGAGAATGAGCAGATCGATCCTACTATCATTTATGAGGAGCTGGACGATAAAATCCCCACTTCTTCTTTTTTTTGAAACAACGATGAAGGATGACATGATCACCATAGTTATTTATTGCACTTTTTGCTTTCTTTCCGATTGGGACTTGAAAGGGCTCAAATAACTTTGTTATGGATATGTACATGAACATTGGACAAGACACAAGGGTGTATATGGACCTCATGCATCAGAATGAACATCTTAATTATGGAATCCGGAGACTATGATGTGTATTGTGAACAGTAAAGTATACTACGCGTCAAAATAGTACCCCTTTGACTGTCAAAACTATGTTATTTTGGCGTGAAAAAGGTCCACATGTCCCTAATTTTCTTAAGATCTACCAACAGCCCAAGCTCACTTCAGCATAGGTGAAGGGGAACAAGAATCAAATTTTCACCAACCAACCAAAGACTTAAAGCTTCCACACCTGTTCATTTGGGAGCATATCTTCTAACAGATGAGATTGGACAGAAGCCAAACCAAAGAATAAGTCATCACATTCTTACCTAATGAAATACTAACAAGAAAGTGAAATAGGGGGGAAAGGAGAAAAGTATTTGGTAAGAGAAATGGGGGGAAGCAGAGAAGTATTTGGTATTGACACTAACAGAAGTACCTTTCTCAAAGCTTTACCAAGAAGTGCAGCTAAAGCAGTGGAAATGATTTTAAAGTGGCAACAGATACTACTATACAAGTATATCAAGGAAAAAAAAACCACATGCCATTGATTCTGCAACTTGAGGAAAAAAGAGAATTATATACATTAGCATGAAATCAGAAGCAAGAACATCCTTCATATATTCACAGCAGCATTATCTACAATAAAGAATCTGCATAACATGTTACATTTTTTTCTTTTTCCTTTTGTAATGAGTGACATAATCCCTTTTTCTTGATTAAGTGAACAACATAACAACATGCGCATACTTTAATAGTTCTTCATGCCATCGCTAATGAGAGCAGAAGTTGGCATCTCCAATTTAGCAGATGTTGATCTTCTGCGCTCAAAACCCACAATGACGATTGAGAGCAGAAGCCCGATTTCTCTGTTTGAACTTCCTTCTCGTCTTCTTTTTTGGTATGTTACAGTTTCATCTCTGAACGGATCACCATCGATGAATAACTAATCCAGCATGTACAACACCAATTAGTAAGCTTCAGCGATACTGAAGAGAAGTTAGCCACTGCTCCACGTACTTCTTGCCATCTGCATATGCAACCAAAGTACACATTACAAAGAAGCAATTGAAACAGAACAAGCTCCATTATCATTCGTTATCGTGTAATTAATGTATCGAAACTCACTTTCACTCGGTTTGATTAACAAAAGCAGCAAAATACTAGCATGAAGAAGCACTAATGCTGACAAAATTTGCACAAATCAACTTCCAGGCAACAATGAGAAGCAACTACTAGTTTCTTTGATCCAAAGAGGTATCCGACAAACCAAACCAAGAATAGTTCAGATCGTCAAACGAGCCATGGGGTCAGAGTGGCTTATACCCTACAAGGAACACCAAAAAGGGTTCTTGAAATCCAAAAGTGAAAGAGGAAAAAGAACTGTATTCTGTTTAATTTGCCCACATACTATTTTTCTTTTGTATTCTTCCTTTCACGCAGACGCATGCATTACGAGATTTTGAACTTTTGAGTAGTCCACAGCAGCCAAGGACAATGTGTTTTCATATACTGCCATTGGTGTCCTTGCCTTGTAGAACAAAAGAAAATAAAAGCCTCAAGTTTTGAAATCAGTTCCGACTCAAGACAACATATATGAAATCGGCAAGGGAAATTTAAGTTGAATCTACAATACCATGCTCCAACTCTCTCTCCACACGTCATTGTTCTAAATATTGACTGATATAAGCAATTCACCACCAATGGCGAAATCCTGGGCGGACATACGTAGTGATAGACGTACGTAGTGACAAGTGGAAAAATCTCCCTACACAGGAATATTTTTTGAGTATTTGATAAATTTATCCTAAGAATATTATGTCTTGCCCCACAAAGTCCCCATAAAATTATACATGTTATAGATACTGAACCACGATACCTACAAATCCTAGATCTGCCTGACTGCTGAAGGTGATATGTTGTACCACTTCACTTTGGGAAAATATTCGCAATCCCTTGTATATGAAGATTCAACAGCATTTAGAGAGGAAAAATAGAACTTAAGGGTATCATAGACTTTGAGAAAAAGGGTAAACCCAGCTTTACAAATTTCAGGTTCCATCTAAAACCTAAATTGATCCATGCCACGACAAACAAAACCAACACATAAAAGTTGATGGGTGCTGCGTCTTAGCCCTTACTTTGTGTAGGAAGGCAAAGTCAAATCTTATGCACACAAATTTGTGTGCACAGATCCGAACACAGATGTGTAAGCGAACGTTGGGCTTCTAAAATAATGAGTGTCGCGTTCATCGGATAGTTTCAAACACATCTGTGATCGAATTTGCACTCATGTATGTGTGTGTAGACATGCTTAAGATTTTCATTTCTATGAGACTTTTAATTTCCTGCATAAGAAATCAAAACAAGAACTACTGAAGTCTACATCTCAAACCACCCGAAAGAGCCAAACCACAGAAATATAGAACCACCAAAACTCAAAACGTGAAATTAAATAGATATTTAGAGATAAAACAGATCCTACCAGCAAACTCATCTGGGAGATTATTCATAGCACTTAAGTACTGCCTTCTCGGCTCCTCCTCCAACTCCTTACAGTCCTGCCTGTAACAAGGAACCAGCACCGCAAAACTATCATCTGCCTCATCATCAATCTGGAAATCAGGAGCGTGTGGTTCCAGCCACCCAATTGACCAGTCCGATTCATCAGATTCAGACCCCGACAAACCTACCCCATCTGATGGCACCAACACAACATCATACTCCCTGTCAATTGACTTAATTCTCCTTTCTTCCCTGCTCTGCCATTTCCGCTTAACTTTTCTGGTCGGAGAGGCTGCAATCTTCCCCTTGACCGAAGGGAATTTCACATTTTCCACTTCCTTCAAACCGAATCCCAGATCGGAAGAAGAATTCAGTGAAGACCCATTAGAGTCAGGCTCCTTCTCTTTCCCACTCCACAACCACCACGACATTCGAGTCAAAGAAACAGCCATTTATACGGAAAGATGATAAAGAAGTGAAAGAATTGAGAGCCAAAACAAGAAGGTATGCTAATGGTTCCTGCCAATTGCAGCAACCACTGTATTGTCCAATGATAATTATAAATTCGTGAACAGAAACAAACCAAATTTAGGAAGATTCTAAATGAATCCGATGACTAATCTCACCTAGAAACAGGGAAAAACCAAAGCTTTTCGCAATCACTCATCCAACTACTTCGTCGTCCTTTAAAGCACAAACACCCATTGAGGTCGTACTTAATCCAACTCAAAACCCATAATTGAAATGTTTCTTTAATTAGCACAGAAAACTCCAATGGTACCGTAAGTAAAACTTTCAAGCACAAACAGCCCAAATTTGGGAAGACATTAATCACAATTTAATTAACAGTCAGTCGTTCAACTACTAAGTAGTTCTTAAAAACAAACAAAAATTTAAGCAAATCTCAGTCGAAGTCAAACCTGTAATTCAAAATAGAAACTTCTCCGATAAGCACAAAAATCCAAACTCAATTAATCACTTAACTCTGCAAGTTCTCAATAAAACAAGGCTCAAATCAGAAATTTGAATACGATCAAGTTGATAAAGCCGAAAACAGAGTTTCAGAGCAACGGTGATGGCGAAATCCGGAAAACCCGAGTTTCGTAGGTTCAAACAGTCATTTGTCCCTTGCGTCACTGGAAAAACGGAATTTTTGCAGACGAGAGAGAAATTTCGGGGAATCAAACGGTGATACAACCAGAAAAAACCGGAGTTCTCGCCGGAAAGATGAAGTTTTTCAGAAATCAAACGGCCGTATCACCGGAAAAACCGAAACCTCAGCCGGACAGTGAAAGTACCAACAAATCAAACGGCCATAAAGAAATAAAAAACAAAAAAATCCGAAAGGACTACGAAACAGAGAAGTTCTAGGGACTTGAAGTTCGAAACCCTAGTTGTCGCTCCAACACCTCCATTCTCACTCTCTCTCTCTCTCTCCCCTCTCCCTAAACCACCTCCCACACTTTCCTTTTTCTTTTACCAATCTGAGAAATCACCCGCCAGCTTCGTCGAGTAGAAGATATATATCAAGGTGGACGGTCGAGATTTTACGGGCACTTTTGTGTGCCGTCCGATCTACCGTGCTCTCTGCCAATCATTTACCACAAGTTGATAAACAATAAAATGACCAATCGAACCTTGGTGGGGACCACTGGACCAATTACGGGATGAATTTGCTGACGTGGGGGGCTCGAAAACCAACCCTTGCGTGTGCGTGCGGTTCATGTAACTGCCACGTGCCAGCGAGGTCAGCCTTTGGTTCTTATTAATTTTGAAAGAGTATCTCTCTTTTTTTTAAGTTCAAAAAAGTAAAAAAAGAATAATCATTTTTTTCCTAGCAAACAAACGAAAAATCAACTCCGCAGCATGGTATTATTACGCACGAGCATGTTCCCATGCTAAGGATTATATTTTTTTATTGAATAATTGTGATTGGATTATAACAAAATAAGAATAAATTGCATACCCAAATAATTTGAAACCAAATTTAGACAGATAAAGATAAGAATTTGTATGTCAATTCGATCAATAACGACAATGAAAATATATAAAGCAAAGAAACATCAAACTTTTTTGAAAATTAAAAGGTTTTACACTTAATGAAAACTATTAAGCAAATTTGAATTATAAAAGAGTTAAATTACATTGAGATTTTTCTACGATTCACTAAATGATACTTGCCAATTTCCATGTAACTCGATATGCGTTGTTGACTATCGAGAGTTTAAATTTGATAGTCATATTTACCAAAGTCAGAGCTCGTGTGATCCCTCCGTCCATCAATTGATCACACGAGTACACATTTAGTTTCACTTTTTTCATTATAAAAAACACACTAGTATTATTTTAAAATGTAAAAATTCAAAAAGAAAAAAACAGTACCCATGTTTAGACAAATTATTCGAGGACTAAATTTGTGCAACCAACGCTCAATTTGATCATTTGTTTTCGTTGGTACCAAAAATTATTTATTCTTTTGAAAAAAAGAATTAAAAACAAAAAAGTTAGAAAAGAACTAGTTTATTTTAATTTATATCAAATTTGTTTATTAGCTTCACAAAGTTAATTTAGTTAATTTATTTTGACAAGAACTAACAAGATTATAGTTTTTCAGAAAAAAATTTTGAATTCAAAATTAATAGATGAGATTTACTTAATTTTAAAAGCACTACACACTCAAATGAATCTCATCAATCAAATTGAAGTCCATAGATATTTTTTGAGAAACTTTTTAGGGGCTAAAGAATTTCCTTTTAAATTTTCACTTGTTTGACCCGTAAAATATCTAAGGACAAAAATTCATG
>JABCMJ010029837.1:0-26987 GCA_014822125.1 Arbutus unedo | reverse complement strand
ATATATATATATTTGTGTGTGTGTGTGTGTGTGTGTTGTACTCCTTTTAATGTATAAATTGTCAATTACCATTTTCAAGAATCTAAAAGTATGTGTGATGTGTCCAATGTCTTCCAAAAAAAAAACAGTCTTATCTTGAGAAATATCAGAGAAACAGTTTCAAAAATTGTTAATTGAAGAAACTCTCCATGAGTTGAGACAGAAAATTAGATAGAAAAATATGTATGCTTGTATATGTATATAACAGAGAATAATAGAAAGACTTATTTGGGAGATAATGAGTTCTTTGGAGAGGAGAGAGACAAGGGAGAGAGCACAACCTAGAATGCTCAAGAAATTCCTGAACGTCCTATATCTGATACGCCATCTTGATTAAGAAGTGTGAGACGTCTATTCGCTAATCATAGTTTTAGTTTCACATGTCATTGTAGTGAGTCCTAATGGTCTGTATGTTAGTGAGATAAGTGTTTATGGGGATATATCATCCTAGAAAAAAATAGAATGGGAGATATGATAGAATGGGGGATGAAGGGTTCATGGTTTGCTAAAGGTATTATATAAAAAGGAGAGATTAGTAATTGGTATGGGTGGATAAGAGTGGATGGTGGTGAATTTAAAAAGGAAAGTGACATTTTTGTGATTAGAGAGGGTGGATATGGAGAGAGGTTATGTATGGATAGTGGGAGGGTCAAACTACTGTATCCCCCAGTTGGGGGATATGTAATCCAAATGAATATTATATCTCCTTTTATCCCCCTCGCAAATACTAGATGAGTGATGGATGGATAACTAATTCGGGGTATTGTATACCTCCTCATAAGGCCCTAACAAACAAGTTGTAAAGCGCGCACTCTAATTAGGAGCTATCCAATTTTCATCATGGCTACCTAGAGTGCCCATTGCAAGGGTGCACCACCAAATTGTAATGCATCCTCTTAATGAAATTTACTGGAATGCCCGGCTTCTAAAGACGTGGCCAAATTAAATAGGGACAGCAGGCCAAACTTGAGACGGATTCCCCAAATTGTATATACTCAAACAGTGGATAAAAGTCTTAGATTTATACACTTGATTACGCTTTTTTAAAAAAAATACACAAACATAAAATATTTGTTCAACACTTTTGGAAACCACATAAATTCAAAAAAGCATAAGTGATCCTGTCACTAATCAAAATAGATTTGATTGCCTCCCTCAGGTTGGTCTTGCGTCGTTCGGCATCCCTCACGGCATTTGCTATCATTTATTGGCATTTACCTACCTAGTCATTGCTTGAATCTCCACTTGAAGCCTTTAACACAAGTCATTGTGGATATGATCTTCTCTGCCAGAGATCGTCTGCATCGAGTGAGCTTTAGACACATTCGCCAAGTACTTTTTACACTTGGCTTCAAGTCGACTACATTGAACAAGCATATTACACAAGTTCAACAAATGAGTGACATCACCCTCAAAGGGAGTTTTGTTCCAGTCCAACTTGAAAAACACATTATATGCAACATTGTATTGTACTTTGGGCACTCTAAAATTGCATTTACCACTATGGTCGTTATATACATGGGTGTATTCCAATCGAGGAAGTGACCAATGGCCTTCACATGGATCAACCTCGGTTGTTAGCCTCTAGCCACTCCTTTACAAATCTAGAAATTTGTTTGATAGTAATCCATCACCGCGATTATCGCTCATCCCATGTATAGGTTATTTCCTCCGCCTCCTAGAATTAGGACGGATTGCGTGCAATGGACATGTGATTGACTCAATACCTTATGAACCACCCTACCAAGCATAATGCTAGTATGCCAGCTTGATGGTCGTATAAGGGGATTTACTTTCTCCATGAACACCATTGCTTCTCACAATTAGAACTCGGGAATTCTCTCCCTTCTCCATTTTTTTTTTAAATACTTCTCATTTGAATTATGATATGTTTGAACCCAACTTACAACAAATCTATAAACGACAAGTTTAAAAATACAAGGGCATATCATCGTAATGCATTTTATGCACTTTCTGGCCACGTTGTCGGCTGAGCTGGCAAGCTCCATGTGTCAACAAACTTTTGAAATGCATCATTATGGGCGCAATAACATAATGTGTTTTGCATTATTTTTAGGGGGCATTTAATTTTTGGTCCTATCTATTAGTGTCAAGTAGTTTTTCATCTCATTCTCTTTTTGGGGTTATGTTTTGGTCCCAAATTTTAAAAAATACCAAAATTAGTCTAGAATCACTGACAACATTCAGTGAGTGATATCATTGAAAATCAGATTAAGTGTATCAAATTTACCGTCATAAGTACAAAAAGATTTGCAACAAATTTTATTTAGAAGTTATGTAATTTTACCATAAGCCATGTAATTTTATCATAAAACTATGCAAATTTATCATTACAAGTACAAAATAATTACCATCATAACGAAATTTTACCATAAGCTATGTAAATTTACCATCATAAGTACAAAATGATTTGCAACAAATTACCATAAGCTAAGAAATAGAAAATAGGAAATAGCACTCACTTAATATATTTTTGGTGATTCTCTTCTAATTCAGTGGATATGTTGTTAGCATATTTATTTTCAACTTTCAACCCTAATTCACTGACATAGTTTTCAATTTACCAAATTGAAAACTATATGATATCACTTATATAGAACACAAAGGTAAAATAATTATCCAAAATAATGACAAATACATTAAACTATGTAAAATTAGAACTAAAACATAACTTGAAAATTTTGTTGAGTTAAAAACCTATACTGTCTGCGCTTGTAAGACCTGATTTAAATAACCCTTACTTTTATAAGATATATTAAGAAATTACTCTTTTAAAAGAATATTTCTGAAAAGTAATATTTAAAGATAAATATATTATTTTGATACTCTCAAATTATAAAATAGAGTGAAAAATAAAGGAGAGGGTACACTCGTCTTCCCATCAACTATTCGTCTCTATTAAAAAAGAGTACAAGCAGAGTCACAGGGTTATATACCCTTTCCGGAAAAGGAGAAGAGAGGGTGGAAAGCTATCCCAAAACCGAAACAGAAATACTCTCCCCGATCAAACCAAGCATTCTACGATTCCCCTCTTTGTCCATGTATATCTGGATACAAGCATATCAATATGTATGTCTTGTTGAAGTGATCTGATCAGCCTTGTAGTCCTTTGTCCGTTTCCCTGGAGCTGTCAAGTTGGATTTTCTCTCTCTCGGGGTAGGGCGATGGATTCAGAGGACGATATGCACGATGCGAATGACGCCGAGTCCATGGACGACGACTACTACAGTGGTGATACGGCTGTTGAGTACAGCGACGACGACGACGATGACGGCGACTACGAGTTTGACAACGATTCGGTTGACTCCGACGATGTCCCGGCAAGTCGCCGCCAACAGGTGAATTGCTGGAAAATAGAGAGAAAATAATAACTGCTTTAGGGCTTTTGAATTGGAAGTGTTTGATTGCTGTCATAGGTAGTTTTAGTGTACATTCATGCGCAAGTTCTGTAATTTTTCAGTAGTTTAATTTTTTTTCCGGAAATACAAGAGAAAAAGTCAACTGATTTAGGGCTTTTGAATTGAAAGTGGTTGATTGCTGTTATTTTGTTGTTTTACTGTGTGTTCCTGTGCTATTTTGTTTTCTAATTTGTTGTTTTTGTTTCACTGATGGAGGAAAAATAACTGGTTTAGGGATTTTGAATTGAAAGTGGTTGTTTGCTGTTATGGGTTGTTTTAGTGTGCATTGAGTTTAGGTTTGATTTCACTGAGGGAATTGAGACTTGAGTGAAATTTGAGCAAGGTCGGTATTGATTGTCACATAATTATTGTTCTTTACTTATCTAAACCAACAATTACTAGTTTCAGACTATGAAGGACGTATAAAAAAACTCTTTTTTTTGGCTTTTTGGATTCAAAACTGCTTGCTATTGTAGTAAATTTAGGATTCAGGGAGCTGTAGTGCACTTTCCTGTAGTGCATGTGTCCGCTTTCTCTTTAAAACTACATCATTTTATCTTATCATGTAAATTGTTATCAAAATACATAGAGATTAAAACCATGTAGTTTTAAAGAGAAAACGGGCAAAACTATGTCGTTTTGCCCGCACTACACATGCACTACAGGAAAATGCACTACAGCTCCCCCAAATCCGTAAATTTATTATCTTCTGCTACTGTTATTTAGGTTTGAATAAGGGATGGGGCAAAAAAAGGGTATGCTTTTGGCAATTTACGTGGCATTTTGGCTAAACTAGAGAAGCAAACAAGTGAGCTTTTTGATGCTCTAAAGCCAGAAAGCTGAGGCTCTGTTTGGCGAAGTTTTTGTCTTCTGTCTTCTATTTCTCTGAAAAAACGTACAAAAATAGGCTTAAAAATCATGTTTGGTTTGATGCTTTTTTTTTCTTTCAATTTTTAGGAACAGTTTCAAAAGTTTCTGATTTTTTCCAAAACCTGGAAAATTGTGCTTGCCTTAATTTTTGTAAACCCGCACTGGCAGGCTAAACATGCGTCTACAGTAACTTGACCTTCATGACGGAAGCATTTTGAATCTTGGGAAGGCAAATTTGCCAAGAACTTCCCGAAACCTGTGATTCACGTATAGCCTTCCCCAACCGCAAGATTCTGTCTGCATAATCCATCATGCCACCACCGTAGTTACTCACTGTGCACAGCTGAAACCGTCTGTTCGTCCCGACCCTATCATTGCCTTTTATTTCTCGATTCCGGTGTTTCAGTGAATTTTGTTGTCCATCACAATAGCAATGAAGGGGATTGGATTTCACCTCTAGAGAAATATCCTCTCCTTTGCTTAACGATGATTTTCTGGTGCTCGTGCCTGCGTCGATTGTGCTGTTTTCAGTTATGGTTTGTTTGTTTGTTTGGCATATTAGGTCTCTGTCTCTTTCTCTTTATATTTACATTTACAAACATGAGATGGACCATTGATGGTTTTGTTTAAATGGTTCCTTTTAATTGTGATTATCTCAAGAATTCGCTCGAATAATTGAGGTCTTCGCTGTTTTGGTGGTGATGGACAGGAAAGTCTATCTATTAATCTGCGTCCACATGCATAAGTAGTATATATCTGTATTCATATGCAATCTATGGAATAAAGAGCACATTATTGATCTATGTTTGTCTTTGTTCTTTATATGCGAAGACCAAAGATATTGTTTGTTTTTGTTTTCTGAGTGTCGACAAATACAAGTTTCATAAACTCGTGAACAAATTCTGAATACTGACAGCATATAAAAAATTCTTAGTTTGTTAGATATCCGAAACACAGTCTTAGTAATGTTCAGAATGATATTGTTATTGTGGTCCATTGATCTTTGTAGAGATTGTAGGTGCTAGTTGTCTAGCTTGTGTGCAGTAAAGAAGTGGGTTTTGTATTATGGGATGACTGTTTGAGTTACATGACAAATATAGATCGACCATGTAAGTTGTTTTTGCAGAAATTTGTTCTGGTTGTGTAATTTGGAATTTTCGTTACTGTTTTGTTGGCATGGTTTGGACTTCTCTGTGAATGGCTAAGGTACCTGGTCTTGCTGCATTTTCAAAGTCTTTTTAGGTCCCGTTGTAACTTGTAACTACATCCATGTAGCCATGTTTGCAATGTGTTAGAAAGGGCTACTGACTTTGAGGGCCTAGGTGATTCGAAAAGCAAGGCGTTTTTTTTTTGTCGTTTTTAATTTAATATATTTCTATTAATTTTGACATGGTAAAAGCTTTTATTAAATTTTTATTTTTTGGATATGCATTCACTATGTTCAAATACTTGTCAATCGTCGAATGTTTCAGTGTGTTTTGAAATGTTAACTTTAGTGTAAACTTCTAGGAAACGGCTGTAGATTTCCTTCAATAAAATTTTGTTTTGGTAGAAGCATTGATATTAATAACATAATGCCATGGAACTTCCCCAGCACATATTTTAATACGAGTTTGCGGTTGCCACATCTGAAAAGGTTATTGGTTCATGTCATTCCTTATTTTGTTTCTTCTTGATTTCAAGCCTACTGTAATATGTTTCAGAAGAATTATATTGCGTTGGAAGATTCGGATATATGCCAGCGTCAAGAGGATGATATTACGACAGTGTCAACTGTCCTCTCCATATCAAGAGTAGCTGCAAGCATTCTACTCCGTCACTATCATTGGTAAATTGTTCATTTCTTCTATCCCACGGCTTATGGTTGACATGGTGGGGTTTATTTGTTTTCATTTGAGGTATTTTGTTGGATGGTGTTATCTTTTCAGTTTTTACACTCAAGTTATGTCTATATTGCAAATATGCATGATGAGAAGAATATAATGAATTTTGAAGGTGTATGCCTGCAAATCGCATCTGTTTTTGTGGTAATTTCTTTCTTGATGTACTGAAATACATAACTACTTAGGAGTGTGAGTAATGTACATGAGGCATGGTTTGCGGATGAAGATGGAGTTCGTAAGGCTGTCGGCTTGTTGGAAAGGCCAGTTGTCCAATTTCCAAATGCTAAAGAAGTAAGTTATTATATGCTCAGCATAGCAAAATTTGGTTTCTTAAATTCATAGCCCTTACTTCTAGACCAGATGAATTTAGGAGTTTTCTTGTGCTAAAAGCCTCTTGGATTCCCAACCTCTATGTTTAATTATTTAATTTCGAATTTGTTTTGGGCAGCTGACTTGTGGGATTTGTTTCGAGTCCTCTCCTGTTGATCGGATCAGCTCGGCTGCTTGTGGTCATCCTTTCTGTAGTGTATGCTGGAGAGGTGTGCTTTACCTTACCTTACCTTACCTTACCTTACCTTCTCTTCATTGGACTCTTCTCATTGGTTGCTGGTTTGTGACTCTGGTCTCTGAAATGACATTGAATGCATTTTCTTACATTTATTTGCGAGTATATTGAATTTGGATTTGAAGCATTTGACGACAGGGCACAAGTTGGCAGTCAGGCACAAATAAGCTTGTTCTTAACTACTTAACCACTCTTTGCATTACTTTTTTAGATCAATATCAGATCAACGTCTGAACTCTTGATTCCCGATTAAATTTTAATGATCCGAACCATTCAATGTGTTTAAAACATGTTTTTAAGGGTATCCGCGAGAAAGTAACTCAAAACATTACCAGAAAATGTTTGATCTAAACAGTGGTTCATAAAACAATTCCTGTCAGTATTTTGAACCACTGTTTGGATCAAGCCCTTTCCGATGATATTTTGACCTGATTTTTCGCGGGTACTCTTAAAAACATGTTTTAAACACATTGAATGGTTCGGATTATTAAAATTTAATCAAGAATGAAGAATTTAAATATTGATCTAAAAAAGTGTTGGTCTCTTTAGCGTCTCCCTATACACATATATATACTTACATGTACATGTATACATGTGCATGTATACATGTACATGTAAGTATATATATGTGTACATGTATATATATATATATGTATATATATATCTGTCTCCGTCTCTCTTGCTCGCTCGCTCTGCTTTATGGCTTTTCTCAAACGACCACAGTCCAGCCTCATTTGGAAATTTGATAACATTCAAATGGTCCCACGTGCACCTGAGGTGATCCCATCTGGCTTCCACTTGTCTGTCTACAGTATCCTACTGTCTAAGTTGCCTTGAGGCCCATAAATTCCTTAAGAAAACCACTTGAAGCTTCCTGTATTTTGTTCCACACCAAACAGGAAAGATAAGCCCCTTGAATGAGCTGTCATCCGTTACATATCATTAATGTCTAGAATTTTTGCTATGTATTGCTGTTGCTTATTCGATTTGAATGGCAGTGGAAATGGTCTATATTCGGCATTGCATATATAGCCATAGCTTGCGTTACATTCATCTCATTTATTCACTTTGTGTGCTTTATAAAAGGTTTAAGCTCAGGGCTAATTCTTCGTTCGATGAAAACATCTTCAATTGGGACACATTTGCCCAGTGCTATATTTAAATAGTATCAGATTTTGATGCAACGACCATATTTTGTGAATCAATTCATTATCTGCTATTCTGACGTGCTGCTTTTTATTTTGGTAGCTTACATGAGCACATCCATCAACGGTGGCCCTGGATGTTTGATGCTGAGATGCCCCGATCCATCTTGTGGTGCTGCTGTCGGCCAAGATATGATCAGTGAGTTGGTATCTAATGAGGATAAGGAGAAGTATGCTCGTTACCTACTTCGTTCTTATATTGAAGATAATAGAAAGGTACAATGGGATGTTTACCCTTTTGGTCTTCTTTTAATTGTAGTTTTCAAATGGATATTTGTTTCCTGGACCCCTGCCTTTTGGGATTTCTAGTCACTTTGTCAATCGAGAACTTGGTTTACAACTTTTATGAAATATACTACCAACATGCTCATCTAATCCTTGCAACTTTTCAGCGACATAAATGTGTTAAATTGTAACTTGCTGATTACTGTGAAGATGACTTGGTCGAACTTCACGAAAGAATTCCCATAGATGGCTTTAACTTCATTGTACTCTAATAAATATTTGAGGGATTCTGCGGTCCATCCATAGCACAGGTTATTTAAGGCAATTGGTCCATCCAACAACTAGCTAATCCACAGGGTGCAAACTAATCTAAACACCGGAACAACTCCTTGCCAAAAGCAACCTTGCATCAAGACGTTATCATCTGCCACAATAGTCATCTACGCATTGAGCCATCATCTGCGCCTTTGCTCGCTCCTGTTCAAGATCTGATCTCTCTGTCTATGTTTTTGTCGATTGATCAATCTCCTGTGAGATGACTCTGACTTTGTGCCGCTGCACCACTGTAATGCTTCTTTGTCTTAGTACTCTCTCTTCTCCTACAGAAGGAGCTACGTGGCATCAAGATCACCGGAATTAGGGCCACAAGACATGTGTTGAACCTCATTAGTGTGATCCTACTTTCTGACGATTTTGATTCTGCAGTTCCTTAAGTCCCTTTGAAAGTATATTTTTCATTGGAAATAGGAGCCTCAGTTTTGGACGTGGTGTAGTCTTCTATTATTTCTTAATGGCATGTTTTTCATTTGAGAATCACTTGGTACAATAACTTGGTAAATCTTGTTCAGTTGAGAATAGTTATTATTGTGTTTTAGTGTTGTCAAGTTTAAGATAATCAGGAAAGAGTTTTGGGGGTTTATCAACACTCATAACACATCGTTTTTTTATTAGAAATGAGACTAAGCCAGAAGTAAAATTTGTTTTTCGATGTAATTTTGTGTGACCACTAACATGAATACCCTAGTTTAATTGTTCAATCACAGCAAACAGTAAAGTTTTTGGTTATGATAATAAATGAACTCCAAACAACAGAATTTATCGGTTGTTTGAAACTGATTAGTTAAATCTATCGTTACCAATATTTGTTGTTAAAACAGCACGCAGTAAAATTTGTTTGATTGCCTAAGTTGCCCAAAAAAGAGGTTGCTGTTGGCCTGAGATGGTAGTGGCGAGGACATGATGGATGAGGGTATAGTATGGAGTATCTTGGGGTGGTGGAGTACAGTTAATAGTAAGGGTAATTTTCTCCGCAAAAGTAGTCCCTTTTAGATTAGTGGACCTTAGCTCTTAAAAGTTTAAACTCAGACCTTGGGTTAAAATCTTGTAACGTGAATGTCAAGAGTTGATACCTCTCCCCCACAGACCTTAGGCTAACTTTGGCTATTTTTTTTGCTAAATCTTCCAAACAATATCATACTATCTTCTGAAGATGAGCATGTTCTTTGTTGGTTTCTGCAGCAATCTTGTGATACTCCCGAAATTGATGAATGTAATCATCTTATCCATTTATATTGTTCATTTCATCAATATTTTCCACAGCAGAGCTTTTGTGACTCCTTCGGTTCTAAATAAATTTTACGACTCACTGTTTGGTTGGATAAATCACCCTATGTGTTTTCCAAATAGTTAAAACTGAAATGAGGTTGCTCAATACCATAGTTATTAAAGGCGAGTGGCGCACCAAGGCGCAAAGGTCAATTGGAGCCTAGGCGAGAGGTGCAAGGTGAGGTGCGGGCTTTATTGAAGCAAGGCGCATCTAGTCAAGAAAAAAAAAGCAAATATTGCACATACGATTACTTAAAATAGTAAATACCAAAACAATGAATTTTAGAGATAGTATCACTTAAAATAGCCATAAAAAACATCTAACAAAAGAGAAGGTGGCCAGTGTAGTGCATATTCAATAGGTGGCCAGTGCATATTCAATGGGTTATAGGTGGCCAATGCATATTTCTATGCCTATAACAGTACTGTATTGTATACTATATGGTATATACGTATACAAGATACACACTAAATCATATAGACAGAGCATATATACAGTTATATACAGTAGATAGAGCATATATACATATTCAGTACTTAGAGCATATATATACATGTTCAGTACAGTTACTACAGTATATATACATATTCAGTACATAGAAAGAGCGTATATACATATAACATATATCATATACTTGGAAACTTACTAAATCCGAGAGAGAGGGGATCGGAGAGAGAGTTGATTGGAGAGAGAGAGAGAGAGGATCGCATGCTGAGAGAACAGCAGAGACGATCGGAGAGAGAGCGAGAGAGAGAGAGGGCGGCGTTGTGAGAAGAAAGAATAAAATCTACGTCAGTATACTTAAATTCAAACAAGCACGTGCCTTTCGCGCCTAGGCTCATAAAGCCCACGCCTAGTTGAAGCCGCCTCGCCTAGGACCATAACAGGCGCATGGGGTGAGCCTTGGTGCGCCTTGCGCCTAAGCATGCCTTTCACAACTATGCTCAATACACAGCTCTTTTCAGGGTTCCTGAACAATGTGGTCATCTCTGTTCTTGTTTTTCCCATTTTGTATTTTTCTGAAAACTACTTAACATCTGATACTCTTAAATGATTGATTGGACACATTTTACGAGCCACTCCAAGTGCTGTTTCATTTGCAATTCTCTAACTTCGAGTAAAATCATGATAATTGTTCTAGACCATTCATTGTAAAATTTAATTTTTATTGATGCAGGTCAAACTTCTCTTCCTTTTCTGTTGGCAGTCCTTTCTAAAGAGAAGTATTAGAAATCGAAATGATGATAAACTAAATAGAAAGCCTATTTTTTGTGGTAAATAATACAGAGCCATTTTACTCTTATAAGTTGGCTTCAAAAGACTAGTAATTCTACGAATGACAAGTTTTTGAATTTTCGTAGAGGCAAATAAAGTATTTTTAGTCGGTAGAAAGCCCTAGCGACATGCAATAACATTATAAACACAAAAAGAACAGTATTGAATAGTAGCCAAGTAGATTTGGTTTAGACCATTTTGGAAAATGAAGGTGAAAAATAAGAAGTGGTATTAGTAGGCTTGACAAAATATTGGATCCCAGGACCTGTCCTGAATTGCAATGTTATTTCTTGCAATTTTGGATTTAACCTTGCAAGTTGCATCTTTTATGAAACATGGGTTCATTTGAAACTTCGAGATGCATCTTCCCATTCTTGGCACTTGGAAGTCTCTCAGGCAATTTTCCATTTCTGTTTTTTGAGCAATTTGAATTGGTCGAGGACAACTCCTTACCATCTAGCTTTATTTGCTCCGCCACGTAGTCTCTCTCTCTCTCTCTCTCTCTCTCTCTCTTATATATGTCTATATATATCTATCTATCTATCTATATATATATATATATATATATATATAATGTTATTGCATGTATTGGGTATGTGACAGCAACAAATATAATACGGGTTTGTATGCACCTTTTCCCAGAGATATATTTACCTGTTAATCTCCATGTGTTGCTGATTTAGTTCGGGATTAGAAGTAGGTCAAATAATATCCAGCTAGTATATGTTTGCTGTCAGATCCCCTATCAGCTTCAAATGTTGACAATATTTGCCCCTAAATCTTCCTTGGAAAAATGAGTGGAGGTTAGTTATTAACTTCCTTTTAAATTGCACTAAAGTGTCCCATTTATGCAGCTTTTACAGGGGCCTGTTTCATATAGTCAGTGTTTCATGAGCTGTAGCGAGTTTGTACAATATGTGCCTTGCAGTTTGGTCTCCTTCCATTCCCTTTTTTTTTTTTTTTTCTGCCTCTGTTGCACTGGAATGGAAGAATGATATTATTAAGTCTGCAGAAGTTGAAGTTACTTGGCCTTCCCCCCAGCTGTCGCCATTCTTTGCTTCTTTATTATTAAGATTGAAAGTCTTCAACAAGTTGGTTAGTGTCAATTTTAATAATGCTTAGTGCTTCTAGGGTACCCGTGAAGTGAGTTGTGATTTCAGTAGATTTTATATTCTTTCAAACGAGTCAATAACTATCCGTTTTATATCCCCTTCACAGTATCTGCTATCTTTAACTTTTTCTCTCTCTCACTGTTCTTTTATTGCATTGTTTCTGTTATACTTGGTAGACCAAGTGGTGTCCTGCCCCAGGCTGTGAATATGCTGTTGAGTTTGTTGTTGGTAGTGAAAACTACGATGTTTCCTGCCTCTGCTCCCATGGGTTTTGTTGGAATGTAAGTCTCTTCTGGGTTTGAAAACTTATAGTTTAATGATTTTCTGTACAAGAGGTTAAAGCTTATTGTTTTGTGCTGAAATTGCAGTGTACAGAAGAAGCTCATCGTCCTGTGGACTGTGGCACTGTAGCCAAGTGGATTATGAAAAACAGTGCTGAATCTGAGAACATGAATTGGTATAGCTTGTGTCACAGTATATTAAGTTGATTTCATGCTTGATATCGTGTTTTCTTTCTCTCTTTATCCCCTCCTCTCCTTTTTTGTTGCATGGATGATCTAGATTTTTTACTTTGTAGTTTGCACCATTATACTGGGTAAATTGTTACATTCTTGAGTTGGAGGCTTCTGACGTTAGTTCTCTGTCTCTACTTTTTTGTACGACTTTTTGTTGCTCGATGTTTATATTTTCTTTGGCAAGTGAAGAGTAACATTTGGAACCAGGAATTTGATATAAGAGGGGCTTTTTAATTTTACAACCTTGAATGTTTTTCCAACCATCAACTACAATGTTGCTACATTACTTAACTTATACATTAATTGTGAAAAACAAATTATTTTGAGCTAGCTACAATAAGTACAAATAGAAAGACGTGTGTGATAAAAAGGACCTCTAAGAGAAAAATCAGATTTATAGTTGTCATGAAGCATAAGAAGGGCTTTATAGGAAACTAATAGTTTGTGGGAGTATGTTGCTATTTCTATCTTGAAGATTGATCATGTTAGGAATTCTTAAATGATTTAGGGTTATAATTTAGTAGAAGGTGAATGAGAAAAACCTTCATATAAAGGCTAACAGTATATTTCTAGAAAAGTGGGAAAGGGCACGTGCGTGCCCCTGCTGGACCTGCCATGCTTCTGCTTTGCTTGGGAGTTATGTTAGATGGACTAGGGTTTGGGTTTCAAATACGGGTATGTGTCTAAGTGGCAGATTTATATAAATTCTATCTCAAATATTCAAATTTTTTACTATATTTCTTTTATTTTCTTGGGTAACTAGTGTGTACAAAGTGCCTTGGGGCATTTCATGCTAGGACGAGGCCCATATTTTATGTTCAGCTTGGCGAACATGTATACTATAAAAATAACAATTTCAATTCAAGCTAACTACTGAAGGGAGGTATCATTAATTTTGCTTGACATCCATCCATTCATCTCATTAAAGGTTTTAGGATAAAATTGGCATTTAAACTTCTTACAATGTTTTTTCTAAATATATATGATCAAGTAACTCGTCAAAAATTCACCTTCCTTTCTACTGGGCAGTCTAGTCTTCACAAGTTCCATGACAAAAAATGTGAGCTCTTTCGTAGATGTTGAAACATGCAAAGTCATTGGAAGTCGAGAGAGAGAAGCAAACATCAAAAGAGAATTGAGAAACGAAAGAACCCCAAAACGTTTGCTAACATGGTCATGGTTTTGTCTTAGTTATGCTTTCTTTGATAAAGGAAGAGTCAATTTAAGTCAATGTGTGCAGTTTGATTTTCTCAATTTTGTCCCAAGTTTTCCAAAATCTTAACATTTGGCTTTCTGCAACCCACCTAAGGGTGGTGGACCTATGTAAGAACTTATTCGGCCAGCTTTCCACAAAATAAGCTTTCTAGTAAATGCCAACTGAATATGTCTGACATAGATCTCATAGCCTTGTTCGAGTGTTGAGTATCGACATTGGTATCTTCAACATTTAGAAGGATCCATGTAACATAGAGTGCCGGGGGGGGGGGGGGGGGGGGGGNNGGGGTGTTCCTTTTAGTGCACGAGGCTCCCATCACTGCAGAGTCAGGGGAAGGGTTGGATACATGCAACCTTACTCCTGCATGCAAATAAGTTGTTTTTGCTTCTAACATTTCACTTGAGGATTTTCGATTATTCCTTTTGCAAGTGAATCGTGTTGATAAAGTGAATTGATTTTTTAAGTGTCGAACAGAATTGTACTATACATCTTGCGAATCGTATTATTTTCATCTTCTGACAATTCACCTCATAATTACAAATTAAAAGCTTGGTGTAGCGAACTGAATCATACAATTTTGTTTGTCATACAACAGCATTGGCGATATGTTGGTGTCTTACATTTTGGTGAAATGCTAACCGCATTTGTTTCTTGACTGTCAGGATACTTGCTAATTCCAAGCCTTGTCCAAAGTGTAAGAGACCAATAGAGAAAAACCAAGGTTGTATGCACATGACATGCACGCCTCCTTGCAAGTTTGAATTCTGCTGGTATGTTTTGATAACATAATAGTTGTTTCCATATTTTATGTAGCATTGTCTTTGTTTATTTATTTCTCCTTGAGTGTTGCTATTCTTATTTTGTGCATGTGGTGCGCTGCTCCATTTGCCTTTCCCTTCGTAGTTAGTTGGAGTGTTTTGTATTGTCCTAATAACATAATTATGTGTGTTCTTAAGTCGCTTGTGTATTTAATTATCTTATATGCAGGCTATGCCTTGGTGCATGGTCAGATCATGGTGAGAGGACGGGCGGTTTCTATGCATGTAATCGATATGAGGCAGCTAAGCAAGAGGGAGCTGTAAGGCTGTTATCATTGATAACTTTCCCACCACATTAATATTTGGAGGTTTGAACACCTAGTGATTGGGTTTTGCTTTATCTATTCTGTTCTTCCAGTATGATGAAACTGAGAGAAGGAGAGAGATGGCCAAGAACTCCCTAGAGAGGTATACTCATTATTATGAACGGTGGGCTACCAATCAATCGGTAGGTACAAATTTTTCTAACACGTCTCTGTTCTTGTGCTATGGATGCCTGGATTCTTGCAGTCAAATATTATGGCTTGGGACTTTGGAAGTTCCTAATTTCTTATGGCTCTTTTTTGGCATATGTAAACTAATATGCTTAAGGTTTTATGTTCTCAAATTTGGTTTTCCAGCATCAGTTTTTTCTAACTAATATTCATGTTAATTTTCAAATGCATGTTCCTTCTTGTGACTATCAATGTCCTCAATCTTTTGATTCTCGCAATATAGCAATGATCATGGTGTTACAAGAAGTCATTCTAAGGAAATAGGAGTGTGGATATGAAAAGGGGGATTGCAACAAGGCGACCCTTGATGCACCAATATACATGCCTTAACTAATGTTGTTAATGTGTTTTTCATTTTCGGGGCATAACTTGATTTCTCCTTTTTTTTTTTTTTTTTCAAAAAACTGACAGTCGAGGCAAAAAGCACTTGCGGATTTACATCAAATGCAAACTGTGCATGTAAGCAATGTCTCCTTACTACATTTTCGCAGTTATACATGACTATCAAGTGCTTTGCTTATTGAACAATCAATGTTGGATGAATTAGACGGTGAGAATTGTGTCTTAGTTCTACGGTCTCAACACAACTTATGTTTGCTTTTGTAATGTATTTGTAAAGGATGTGACAGTCATTTGAATGGAGGAGCTTTGCAGTAGCTACTCTTGTTTGCATGTCTAGAATTGTCATTGAAGTATGGTATACCGGGTATTTGGACTTTTCTTCCCTTTTTGCTAGTGTCGGAAGTTGTTTATATGTCTTAAAGGCCATTGTGGTAGGGAACAGTGCGTGATATTCGTATTTGATCATGGATGATATTTATGTTTAATTAATATTTGCGTAGGGAATTCAACGGGATATTCGTATTTGATCCTGGAGGATATTAAATCTTTGCAATTGATATCTATGACCTATGAAGCACCGACACTCATTGTCGTATCTGTGTTGGACACTTTGGGGTCACACGAAATGCCAAGGACACGCGGGGAAGCGTATGTTGTGTGTTCAATAAATTTAATTATTTTTAAGCAGGGGACAGATTTAGGACACTGATGTCTCAACCTGGACATGGATGGAAACATCATGATATGTAGAATTGAAAGTTTATTACCAATTGTTTAAAGAAAAAAGTACGAATATATGAATTTTGACCAAATAAAATCCTCGTTTAACTTGTAATATTTAAAAAGAAAACAATAAGATTTGTAAAGATACTACTAGTTTTGGTTGTTTTTGGATGGTATGTTCATACAAATAACAACTAAATATCTACACACACACACACACACATATTGTAGTTTTGTGGTATGTTGTGTCTGTGTCCCCATTTATTAAGAATTGTCATGTCTCGTGTTTGTCTCTGTGTTTGTATCTCTATCCACGCGTCTTACTATATAAGGATGTTATTTGGTAGATTTTATTTTATTTTAGGATTTGTCCATGAGATAATTTTGAGGATATTGATCTATATTTGTAGTTGTCATTTGGAAGTGTATTTAAGGACTCTATGGATATTGTTTGAAGGAGTTTATGATATGGAATTAATTTCTTTTGACTATTGGTATGGATGCCATTACAACCCCTAGATGTGGATTTCTAGGTTTTCTTAGGTGCAGATTCCTAGGGATTTATCCTTTTCTTTAATCGTACTGCATCACATTGATTTTTATCTCCCATTTTGTGAGCCCATGCTAACTGAATAAATGTGTCAACGTGGGAGTACAGAGAAAGATGTGATTGCATTGCTCCTTTTTAATGCTCCGATGATATTATTTTGGGTTATAATTGCCCAGTTCGAAAAGAGAGTGAGGGAGGAGTGAACCTTAGTTTGATGATGTCGAAATCTTGTATAGCAGCAGGTTTTTCCTTGGTACGGTGGTCAGACTCAGACCTTCTGGTATATACTTCTGATGAAAGCAGTATCAGATGATCCAACTATATTATCAGTTGATATACGGACATTTAGTTATCTCTCTCTTTCCTAGATGCTTCAGTTGTGTAATTTGTTGACACATTGGTGTTTTGTTTTGTTAAAGCTCGAGAAGCTTAGTGACAAACAATCTCAACCTGAATCACAACTCAAGTTCATTACAGAAGCCTGGCTGCAGGTAAAACTAAACTTTTTGTTCACTTCATTATTGATGCATTTATTATTTCTCGGGTGCAACAATCTTCTAGTTTTAAAGATTTCTAATTTCCAAATTTGATAAATGTGGGATTCGACATTCTGCATATATGGCTATTGGCTATATAGCCAAACTCAGGTGGAAAGTGGCATAATATTGTACTTTGAGATCCTTTTTTAAGGATCTTTTTGTATTGCTATTTTACCAAATCTAAAGTTACAAATCTATGAAAATGCTTCCAGCTTTATGAGGACCTACTTTTTTTACTTTGATCGGAAGTGTGAGGATTCAGCTACAGTCTACACACACTTGACTTTTATATGTTGTGTATCCATCTATACAACATAGTAAGCACACAGTCGACATAGTGCACTCTCATTTTTTGAGGGAAAATATGAAAAATTTAGGAGAAATCCACCTCTCCCTCTTTCTTTCCAATGACACTCCCTCCTTCTCCCAGCCTTCCTTTTCATTAGATTTTCTTTTCACTCCTTTTTTCCCGATAATCTAACACAATTCTAGAAACTTCCCTTTTAAACTTCTATCTTCCCTTTTTAACTTTTACCCCCTTCTCTTTCCATTACAAATGGAAGTTTTTCAGAATATTCTCAATTGAGTTTTAAAAATTTTCGAAAGTTGATGCCTTAAATCGAGTTTTTTTTTTCAAAATACTCTGAATGATTATATTCAGAAAATTGGTCGGAATATCTTAAATCAAGCTTGTGAAGTACAAATCGGACCACGACATTATATAATTATTATGTACATGTGTTAACTGTTGGATCTTGAAAGTTAGGTGATGCTTAGTAGGTGTGAAAAATGTGGAGAAGGCAGGAGTGTTAGGGTTGCAAGTTACAGGGTGTACAGTACACAGTTTATGTCTAAAAGGATTTAAGACGCTCAAATAAAATAAAAAGATCTCTCTCTCTCTCTCATGTATGGCAGCGCCCCTTAAAAGCCTATAAATGAACTGAATGGGTTTAAGGCAAGCTTAATTTGGCATGTGTTGGATGACATAGTGCCCACATGGGATATTGATTAGACATGGGGAAATCAGCTAGGTTATTTAGAGCTATGTGACCTTCCTTTTGTTTTTACTTGACCACATTTTTATTTGATGCATGCATCTAGGGAATGTGACAAGTCGTCCATCCTATCTAGTCATCTAGGGAATGTGAAAAGTCTTTAGCATGAATTGCTGTAATCTCAATATTTTGAAGTATGAATGTGAATATAAACTTTCTACCTTTCAAGCTTTCAAAGATTGTGTGATGCAATGCTTTTCTTTGCTGTGATGCTAAAGAAGCCCTGGGTGTGATGCCCAAGGTTTCTAGGTGTGAGGCCTAGTTTATCCTCCTCCTACTGTTCATGAAAACTGTTCATAACACCAAATTGTACCACATCAGTATTGTAACTTGCCAAAAGATGAGTTCGAATTGCTAAATAGCCACACCAATTTGCATGTATTCTGTGATTGTATGGGAAACTATAAACTGTATTCATCGTTTCTGGTATGTCTTGCTCGCAAAACGTGGGTTTATTCTATACCCTGACTTTCATTGGCTCTTCTATTCCTAGGCATGGGGAGTAGGGTCATAGTCTAATGCTTTTCTTGATAAGAATGCTGAATGTGTTTTAAACTTCAATGTTCCTTATTTCAAGATCATGCAGTTCCCCTTCGAGCCAGGTTGCTAAGTCATAGACTACTATGATCAGATTTGGTCATATTTCTAATCTAAATACTTTTTATGTTCATTTTTTGAACTCCAAGATTTAATCGATACTGACATTAGATTTGAAATGTGCAGGGGGTTGGGTTTTTTTAGAGACAACCTCATAATTATCATTTGCTGGTGTATTTCTAATGAAAGAAAGGAAAAGAGACTACTTAAACATCTTTAATCAATCTTATAGAACTTCCCTTGCCAGTTTTTTTGTAGCACCTACATAGAAATCAAGGAATTGATACTATTACCCAATGGCTGGTTTACCATTTTGGCTTTAAAATTTCTTGAAGGGCCAGCCGTTCTGTCTTTCACCTGTTAGAAAATGACTGAACCAATTGAATTTTGCATACTTCATTTCAGTACTAGCATTAAGAGGTGACCTGAATGGGCTTTCGTATGTTTTGGTGCTAGATACCAATTTGATTACCTCAAATCTCTGGATATCTTAGAGGTCATGCAATTATAATTTAAGGTGATGCATGTTGTCATAAGATAAATATACATTGTCCACAAGTGTCATTTTTTACTTCTTAGGTTCAAGGGAAGACACAACTTTTGTGAGTTTCAATCAATAGTCAACAATCTGGTGCCTTAACCTTATAACTACAGATGTAGTTGTCTAACCTTTTCTTGGACTGCAAACAATCTGTTTAGCCATGTGTATGGTAGATGATGTTCATTGATCAGTTGTTTAATAAAGTTATTGAAGTACTCTTCATATTTGGCATTTAAACGTTAGAAGTGTATCACCAAGTGGTTTTGTTTTCTTCCTTCTGTTTTATTTTAATTTCCCCCTTTTAAAATCATTTAGACGTCTGAGACTATTACACGTCTGCAGATAGTTGAATGTCGGCGAGTGTTGAAATGGACATATGCGTACGGATACTATTTACCTGAGCCTGAACATGCAAAGAGGCAATTTTTTGAGTATTTGCAAGGTATGAATTTTCTTCCAAATCTCTTCCAAATGCAACTTTGAGAATTGTTAGCGACTACTACTATTTGCAGAATTGATTTCCTTTCTATTTGCAGGTGAGGCTGAAGCTGGTTTAGAAAGGCTTCATCAATGTGCTGAGAAGGACTTACAAGCTTACCTTGGTCCTGAACCCCCTCCAACTGATTTTAATGATTTCCGCACAAAGCTGGCTGGACTAACTAGGTAATGGTGTGTACAATTTATTTTTGTGGGACTGTGATGCTCCTTTTGTTCCTGTAGAATACGATTTCCGGAAAACACTTTTTCTACTTTCTGATGTTTGGTGCGATGGAAAACAAGGCCAACAAATAATAGTTTGTGGTCAGCAGAAAATGAGTTGATTTTGGCGGAAAACATTCCCAACACTAGTGCCTCACCACTACCACTACCACTACCATTTATCCACCCCACAGCCTTCCACCCACCACCATTACTGCTGCTGCCGCCACCCATTATTGTTAAAGGGTGAAAATGGTTTCTGGCACTATTATCACAGCACCACCACTACTGCCACCCTTGCAGCCTACCACCACTGTTCTAAACCACCCACCACCATAACTAGTTCACTACCATGGCCGCTAGTAGCATCACCACTTTCAGGGCTCTTACAAAACACAAAAGACCTCTTTCCATGGAAAATATTTTATGTGGAAAAGCAGCATCACTTAAGCTTCCAAAGACAAGATCCTTGCACTCATTCTCAAGAGTTCAACACTATTCCGCTTACATGGCTGGCAAATTCTGTCATTTTCCTTGGATTGGTTAAGATTTCATCCATATACGTGTGCAATCCCATTCCCAACTGAGACCACTTGACTGATTTCTTCCGCTCGAATATTTGTGTAAAAAGACCCAAGCGGATCTATAAATAGGATAGTCATCCTTGTTTAGCTGACCATCTTGCCTGCAATTCAACAGTGTCACTCGGAATTACTTCGAGAACTTGGTTAGAGCATTAGAGAATGGTCTATCGGATGTGGATTCTCAGGGTGGTAGCAGCAAGACAGCAACCTCAAAAAGTGGGGCGGCTGCTGGAAAGGGGAAAAGCGGAAGAGGAAAGGCTTTGTCCCGAACAGGTGGGCCCAGTAGAAATTTGAATGACGCGGGCACGTGGACGTGCGATCAGTGCACATATTTCAACACCAGATCTTTGCCTGCATGCGAGATGTGCCACCAACCCCGACGCAACACATGATTACCCTGTGCTCGTGGTCCCACTCAGCTAACTGCCTTTTGAAGCAAGAAGGGGGAAAAGGCTATTCGAAGAGAGCAATGAAGGGATGGAAAGAGTTATTATATCAAAAGAGGCTTTGCTGGTGATAGAAAAGCTTTGTTTTGGGTGGTCACTTTTTGGGTGAGGTGTTAAAGAAGATGAGCAACAAGTAGTGAGTATGTTATTATCATTTGCGTTTCTGATTTAGTGTATATAGTTCCTATCCAATATATATATCATTAATCCATCGATTCCCCGTCAATGTTCTGGAAGTTGTACTGTGGTTGATTTAATATTATGTTAACCAAATGATGGCCTGAAGCAGATGCAAATCTAACTCATTTGCGCCCTGACTGAAAGCTTGTAATATAGCCTCATTTGGAATGTATAATGGACGATATCTATATTCAGGAATTGGTGCTTTAGTTTCTTTTTTATTGTGTTTTTTAAGCTGGCCCTTGAAGCAGAAATGGATGAATTGTGGATTAAGCTTCATGAATTGTGTTTTGAGTTATCGAATGTCCTTTTGGATCAAGGATTTGTGGAGGAAAGTAAAATGACAAAAATTGATTTACTTATTGAAGTTCCCCACTTTTCCTACACAAAGGTAGATCCAAACAATTTAGAAACACAATAATGTGCTGTACATGAGGTATAATATAACACGCATTGAAACAACACGTGGGATAAAAAAAGGCGGTATAGCTTTTCAAAATGACGCATTGGAGGCGTGCGTTGATCTTGAAAAGTTGTTGAGTTTTTTAATCATAGCACATTGCCTCCATGTGTTATTCGTATGAATTGAAACATTGCCTCCGTGCGTTATTCTTATGAATTGAAACATCGGATGACCTCTATGCACTCTTACTTAACCTTTTACAGATCATAGCAAAACGCATGGGTGAGTTTACCCATCTCTTTGACTCACTCTCTGTGTGTCCCTCTCTCTCTCTCTCTCTCTCTCTCTCTCTCTCTGTCCCCATCTCTCCAATCTCACTTTTCCGGTCACTATTCTCTTCGGTCACTTTACATGTACGTGTGTATGCGTCTCTCATTCTGTACATATTTAAGGTTTACAGAAATATACATACATGTATCTATACATACTATAATATACATATATACTATATATTATATATACATATATATATATATGTATGAAGAGAGAGAGAGAGAGAGAAATCAACGTTTTTTTAGACCAATATTAAACTAACATTTAAACTTTTCATTTTTGATTAAATTTTAATGATTCGAACCGTTCAATGTGTTTAAAACATGTTTTTAAGAATATCCGCGAGAAATCAGCTCAAAATATTACCGGAAAGGGTTTAATCTAAATAGTGGTTCAAAATGCTGACATGAACTGTTTTGTGAACCACTGTTTGGATCAAGCCATTTCAGGTTATATTTTGAGCTGATTTCTACACGGGTGCCCTTAAAAACATGTTTTAAACACATTGAACGGTGTGGATCATTAAAATTTAATCAGGAATCAAGAGTTTAGACGTTGGTCTAATATTGGCCTAAAAAAGTGTTGGTCCATGGAGCCATATATATATATATATATATATATATATATATATGCACACACACTTGTCTGAGTGTGTGTCTCTTTTATATATACTACAATACATATAAGTAGTACATATGTGTGCGAGGTGAATAAATTTTTCAAGTAACCAAATATTACTTGAGCTCTCTGTTTACGATCTAACCCAAGGGATGAAAATGGATTATTAGCTTGGCATGTCTTATAATTGTCTACTCATGGAGCCGACCATTCCCTGCTGACCTACCCTTTGATAACGGGCACCATATTGGCTATGCCACATAAGATTACAAAATATCTTAATCGGCTAAGTTGATCGGAATAAACATGCTTGCCAGACCTAAAGTAGCACACGATGAAGAATGACTAATTCCGAAAAAGTACTTGAGTGTATACACCAAGACACTCAAATCACTCTATAAATAAGTGCGAAGACACATAAGCAAAGGGATCGATCACTTGGAAAACTTATGCCAATTTGATTCAATGAGAACTCTCTTAGCTACTCTCATATACAAAATCATTGTAAGCTGTACTTTACATATTTGCTTTCTATATGAGCTTGCACTCGGCAAAATGCTTGTTCTATGAGCTTTCTTTCACATTGATACTTACTTAACTATCAGAGGAGGGCATTTCGACCATTTGGTCAGGGTATATCTGACTGGTTGTTATTTTGCATAGAACATGGATTCCGATCAAAGTATTAGGTGGAGCATATTTGGGTCAACGCTCTTTTAGTTCTAATAGGACTTGTGGAGGAGTCCAACAAATCAACACTCCACAATTGGCGACCATAGTGAGAACTTAAAAATATAGAGTTGTTATTGATGTGATAGTACTACACGTTTCCACCCAGTTGAGCAATTTCGGCGCACGAAGGGAAGCCCAACAGTTCAAAGAAGATACCTCAAATGGGGAAACAAATAGGGTCTGCCAACCAACCCCAACTGGCATCGATATACCAACACGAGCTGGATCTGTTAGACTAAATGAAGTACTGCTAGCCTAACTCGACGAACAAGACAGAGAGCTCCGCCGCCTCAGTAAAAAGATGGATAAGGCCAAAATAGCCTCATGGTATTGAAACTAGAAGTAGGAGAAAGAATGAGGATGAATAGAAAAAAGAATGAGCCCAAGGATGTTCTTGGAAAAAGCAATAGGAGGACAAGCAGAGACAACATTCTTCTACGCAAAGGTTGTGGGTCCATGGAGCGGGTGGATAGACCAAGGTCACCAACCATAAGCGTGAAGTCTCTTATGAGTACATCAAGATGATAGAAACTGTCACGCCCTCAATTTTTAACAATATAAATATTTTATTTATTATTAATGAAGTTCTCACAAAACTCACCAATATTCTCAAATGTCTATTTATCATAAGCCGAAATATTTTAAGTTATAACAAATATAAAAAATATTACATCGTTTGAATCAAAGTATCAAGTACTAGCAATAATACATCTTTTCAAAACAAATATTACTTAATGTTGAACAACTTTTTCATGTAGCATTTTTTTACACATTTCGTTCCAATGCACTCGACGCACTCTATGTCACTACTCCAATGTTGTACCTGAAAAGAATGAATGGTTGAGCTATATAGCACAGTAAGAATATCTACGCCAACATCATATGAATATGAAAGGGTTAGGCATACAATATGATCATTAAACAACAACACAAGTATGAATTTACGCAGAACACAAGATAAACACGAACGACACATTCAGCCATCTTACCATTCCATTCTTTACCCATTCAACCATTTTCCAATATCGATTCGTTTTCCATTACCGTTACACTAAACCTGCTCATTTTTCATTCCATAACTTATGTTTGTCATTAGCATACTCTATGCCATCAAGTCAACACTACCATCTACATGTTCACCCACTAAATCATCCCTTACTTTGCACGTCCCACAAGAGTAGTCAAAACACTTCATTCCATATCGTATTACCACACCAAAACATACCAAGGTCACGAGGATATACTCGAAACTCATGTTAACAAATCTATAACATAGATTGATCGTTGAACGAATTGTCCAACCGATACCCAACTCATGCTCATAATCATATCTATATCGTCGTAATTTATGTCATCTCTAGTACATTAACCTATAGGTGACTAGCCATAGCATTATCGTTACCGTCACTACCAAAGTAAGTTCATAGCATAACACACTCTCGATGAAGGCTAGACAAGTCATCCTCATATTTTGTCAATTTATAGATGTATATCCACATTTCACATTTCAAACGTCAATATAATGCACAAGTGAGATTACAAGAGGAAAACAATGGTAAGCCAAAGACGAGTATTCAATAACTTCGCAATGTTTATTCATAATCTCTTAATTCATTTAATGCATACCAAGACTCATGTGTATGATCGACATATTCTCATTTTGTGTCATGTTGTCATACTTGGCTTTCTCACGAATGGAACCAGACTATGTCATTTCTAACACTCCCATGAAGGGATCTAGTACCCTCTTGGCATTTTCAAAGGAATCCAATACATTTTCACGTTAGCATTTCTGAGAGAGAGTCTAGTTCATATCACTCCTAGCATTCTCAAAGAGGTCTAGTACAATCCTCCTAATATTTTTGAAGGAGTCTAATTCAACGTTATCACATGTCCCATAAAAATCATCTTGTATCATTTTGGTGTCCACATATGTCATGTGTCGCCTAACCATTGTCTAGTTTCATTTAAACAACAATATAGACCATTTGTTTCATAACTTTCCTTATGCATAATCCATCATTTACCAACTCTCATAGTTCACATTTTACATTTTCATTTAGCAACGTGTCATAATGACAATCTTCATTCTATCATGACGGCTCATAGAACCTTCATCCATAATATGCCACAGAGTTCTATACATTCTCAACAATCAACGACAAATTAATAATCAAAACATAAAAATGACAAACACTATGGAGCATATGAGAAACAAGCAGTGAAGGCATAAGAATGATCACTCGCCAATGAGTCACTTACCAATCACACCACATTTCAAGACCAACACATCTTATGACCATCTATGTTCTACTACAACGCATCATATAGCTTTATTTGGTCTCAACATTTAAGGGTGGACTTGGCAACTCAAACATAAAGGTTAACCATCCTATCTCTCCACCTTGAATCACAACTAGACTTAACGCCACACTATAGGACAGAACTCAACATCACCCTAGGGAACAAGTGGACTCTTCACGACACTAGAGTAGGGTGAAACCATTTCTTGAAAATAATATCATGAAGGACAAACTTATGGGAGAAATGACACCTCAAACCACTATCCCACAATAGAGCTCAAACCACAATCAAACACAAAGACAACCCCTAGACAAAATCTCAACCTTAAAGAAGGAAGACGGGCTTTGCACGAAGGATATAGGGGTTAATACCAATACCAGGTATCTCCAATACTAATAATGTGAGTTCCATAGCTTATACTAACCTTCGTTTATTCATAACGTTCTATAAGATCTCACACAACACTGTCTCACCACGTAGCTCAAACCATACACAACCACTCTAGGCCTTAATCCTAATGAAGTACTGAACCACATGTTGGGTTGGAGCCCGAAATCTAACACGGTCAGTGAGTACTTTATGAGATTACTATTAGGGTTTTATACTAAAAACTACGACTTTATGTAATGCATTAATTTTTGTTTAAATTTATTAAACAATTATTCCCTTTCTTGATGAGAATCTTTATCGGCAATGTTTGCATTCTATCATATCATATTGTGCATGAGTGTCTCGTATTCTACATAGTAGATAATCTGGTGTGTAAAGTTTGGCTTACACACAAATGATCAGATTATCAATTTTTGTAGAATATAAGTCTTTGGTTCACAGTCTTAAGTGAAATTAGACACACCAGCAGTAGGAATGTAACACAGTATTTTAGTAGGTCTATCTTGACTACGAAAAATGGTATAGCTTTAACTCACTGCGTTAGTACACTTTGTGTGTATTGAACAGAACCAATTTAAGATAATTGTATTTATACTGACAGCATAATACAATTTATACCGCATGGTTATTATGTATGCTTGCACTCTTAATCCAAATATAATTAATCGATGTGTATATTTAATGTTGTTGATTTTGATTCATTATAGAG
>JABCMJ010029824.1:0-10935 GCA_014822125.1 Arbutus unedo | reverse complement strand
TATAAATATTTAGAGGATTTGGGGTATCAAAGTGGGACCACTTACTCAAGTGTGTTTGATGATTAATGTTATGAACACGGATGTTCATGACACATCGGGATACAAATATGTTCGAAATCATTAGATGTACGTGAGATCTTCAATAATTTATAAATATCACGTGGATTCAATAGGTTCGGATACATCTGTGTTCATAGACTTTTTAATACCAAAATTACTTTTGGAGTCAGCATTTTTTGTTTGAATTTGAGTTGCTCATAGATTCATTAGTGCTTCAAATTTCAATACTGGAGTAGGTTCTTTCTTATTCTTTAAAATATACTGGATCGTTTACTTTGAGCATTGTGAGTCCTTTTTTAGCTCACTTTCATCGTTTTAGAACTTGTGAAGAACATTGATCACGTTAAAGAACAAGTTAACTAAATACCGGTTGATATGATTGGAAAATCATTTATCTTGAAACAATAGATAATGCAACATCGGGACGAACCCATTTAGCCCATTCACGTCATGATAAAGGCATTCTGAAATCATATCGGATCAATCTACTTTTTCAAGTGATCGATATTCTCATCAAGCTATAAAAAGTGTACAGTTCGGATTATTAAAATAGATCCAAAATTTGTTTCCTTTCCCTACAAATGCCCAAACTAAACGATACAGTCCATGAACCGGAGAGAATTTGTTTCCTTTCACTACCCATGAGTTGGTTCATGATCCTTTCAAAATTTCACTTTTCTAGAGCAAGCAGCAGATGGGAGATGGTGAAAGAAAGAAAGACTCCAACGGCACATTAATTCATATTAGCAGCAAAAAAGTAGAAAAGCAAGGGGTTGTGAAACAGGTAAACATTTATTATAGGCACCAAAAGGGAAACTCTTCAAGTACAACAGTAAGAGTCCTGTGACTCCACATGAGATAAATTATTGCTTTTGCTTTGCAATTACTGGCCGTTCATTCACCTTAGGTGGAGTAGATTAAATTTTGTGAGCTTGTAGATCTAGTACATTCATTCACAAAGAGGAAACAAGGTCTTGAAAAAAGATCTAGTAAAATCTTGGACCACTATCCATTTTAATGTTTAAACTTCAAATCTTGAATTTTTCAAGAAGGGTGAAAGTAATTGAATTATGAGATTGAGCCAAGCAGATAGCTTAGTTATTGAACAAGTGAATTGTAACTTTATTATTAGGTCAAGGGTTCAAACCCTAGCAACTCCTTTCCCTATCCGACATACAAATTGGCCAAAAGGGCCAAAAGCAGAGTTTTAACCCGGAGCAGACTGACGGACTTGTTGGAAATAGATAATATTAATTGCGTATTTTTTTTTCTTTTTCATGGATAATGATTTTCATGCAAATACACATTTGTTGAAAGATGAAGCGGAAGGCTATCACTAAAATAGCCCATAGAAGGGACCTGGGAATGTTGGGTCATGTAAAAGCATAGATGAATTGAGATGAAAAAGAAAATAAAGTTGTAGAATGACTCAGACTTGAAATGGTTTGGGTAGCTACGAGGACCACTTGACTGGCAATTTAGAGAATAGTGTTGTCGCTTCCACATGGACCATGGCTTCAATATTGATGATTGCATAGAACTAAAACAACAAATTGAGGGTATGATTACAAGGTGCCGACTGCGATGGTTTGTGGCTAATAGCCCTTAGAGTTGTAGAAAGAAGAACAGAATAGGAAAAGAGATAACTAGGACCGTGGGGATAGGAAACGAGGAGATAGGTCCCAAGAAGGTCCCTGGAATAATCCCATCGGGAGGATTGGCAGGAGGTGGCGATACAAATTCGACATGAAGATGCTTGTGAGGAAAATCCGGTTAGGGGAAGAAATGGAAGTATGTTGCGCTTTAAGCCATACCAAAATTCTCCGAAGAGAAGAAGAGTTGATAATCTTTACAGAGGAGGAAGCTAAGTGGGTCCACAAGTCGCACGATGACCCACTGGTGGTCACCACCATACTGGCCAACTACAAGATGAGAAAGGTGTTGATTGATAGCAAGGATTTAGCCTCCACAGCCAGTGCTAGCGATAAGGTAGTTCGTGATGATGTATTGGATGGTGTCGTTTCCTAGGATGCTTCCAAGGTGCATGAGAAAGTTGGAGATTTGCCCCTCCTTCAAAGCTAGCTCACCCTGCTTGTCAGCGCAAGATGGAGGACATCTCGTTTCCTTGATTGTCCTTGCTTCTAAAAGAAAGTGCAAGGACAGTCAAGGTTGAAACCAGGCTTGATTCGGACATACGAGAAGAGCTGTTGCAATTTTTTAGAAGGAACCATGTCATTTTCGCTTGGTCCCATGCCCAAGGTAGATCCAAAAGTTATAATGTACATGCTACACGTAGACCCTGATCAATGTCTCATCAAGCAAACAAATAGGACATCCACCCCAGAAAGAAGTCAGCCTGTAGTCGAGGAGGTAAAAAAACTCAGCCATGCAAAGTTTCCTAGGGAGATATATTATCCAGATTGGTTGGCAAATGTGGTAATGGTGAAAAGCTAATGGGAAATGGAAAATGTGCATAGTCTTAACTAACTTGAATAAAGCATGCCCAAAGAATAGCTTTCCACTTTCGAGTATTGATTTGCTAGTGGATTCCATAGTTGGACACAAGTTGCTTAGCTTCATGGACGTTTTCTCCCAATACAACATGATAATGATGTTCTAGGAGGACGAGGAAAAAACCTCCTTCGTCACAGAAAGAGGGATTTTCTATTACATGATCATGCCTTTTGCGCTTAAAAATGCAAGGGCCATATATCAGAGGTTAGTGAACTGAATGTTCAAACAACAAATCAGAAGGAACATAGCATTGTATGGATGAAATGGTGTTGATCAACGAGTATTATTGCATATCTAACGGCTCATCGTATCCATTTTAGGCATGTGTGAGTAAGTTAATTTGCGTTTATAATGGATATTGCACGTTAAAGTATTCTTGTTCTGATTGCAGGATATCCATGTTAAAGGAGTATTCCAAGAAGTCTTTGTGACACTTAAGTGTTCCTATGAAGTTCCCGAGTCCAGAAATAAGCTGGAAAGTCATTACGGCTCGAGAAAATTGGCTCGGATCAAAAGAATATCAAAAGGCTGAGAGTTGGAGTCCAAGGGTTGAGAATTGCACATTGCAGACCAAGTCATTCGAATGAACTTTTCTATGTCATCCAAATGGACTCCCTTACAATAGAAAGCATAACCATTTTGCATCTGCATGCCACCATATTGCATCTGGATGAGTTCCTTCTCAACAGAAGAGTAAGTAGACAAAGATCCAAGGCATCCGATTGTCGTATCCAAGCCATCTGGATGAAAGCTTGTTGCAAAGCAAGATCCATGTTTCAGAACCATAAGTCAACTGGATGCTACTTCAATTCATCCGGTTGCCTAGTTATATAGGATGCAAGGAGGTAGTGAGACAAGAAAAGAAAGGAACTAAGGATTAGTCCTAAGATTCACTTCATCTGCTTTTTGGGGTCCTCGAAAATAGTTTCACTAACCCTTGCATTGGCAGATTCATTCAGAGTAGCATACCTCTCAGTAGGAACAACCTAAGCAACTGGGGTATCAGTCAAGGCATGCACAAGCTTGTCTATTTTTTCGTTGGTCTGCTCGTCCTTAAACTCATCGTTTGTCTCATTCGCCTCAGCTTCACCAAAAGGTGGGATCTCAGCATACAAATGAGACTCCTTTGGTATCTTGACAACTTGTAGAGCAACTGTCGATCCAAACCTGAAAAACCTCTTCTAAAGGGGGGAGATTTGTTTCTCATAGTCAGCAGAAGCAACATCCTCCCCACTCTTGAATAAGGTATTACATTCTACCCTAAGTCTTTCAATGATTGTCACGCCCTCAATGTTAATCATAATAAAATTATACATTTAACATAATATATCCATTGATGTAAGCAAAAGTGAACTAAGTTCAAAATGAATTATAAGAGGAGTCGTTTCGACCAATAACCATTTTCTCCAAAATCAAAAAGGAAGTTAAATAATTTACACCATTTGAATCAAAATAAAAAAAATACGAGTTACGATACATTTTTTTAAAAATAAAATATAAAAGATGTTGAGTAATTCCTTTAGTGCAGCTTTCTAAAGTATGCATGTCAATTCATAAATGCCAAGCACCCTCTGCTATCACTCCAAAGTCATACTTGAAAAGAATGAAGGGTTTAGCTCGACAGTCCAGTAGAAAAATCTACACAAGTATTATATACATATGACATAAGAGAGAGAGAGAGAGAGAGAGAGAGAGAGAGAGAGAGAGAAGTAACAAGTTAAGAAAGTGCATAAACAACTCCACAATATTATCATAGTTTTTCAATTCATCCAATACAATTTCATGAATCATGTGTATTATCAATATATTTTCGTTAAGTGTTAAACTGTCATACCTGGTATTTTTCTGAATGGTACCAGTTCATATCTTCCTAGCATATCCCAAAAAGAGTCTAGTTCAATGCAATTCTTAGCATTCCCCAAAGATTCTAGTTCAGTCCCTACCTAGCATTCCTAAAGGAGTAGTACATTGTTCACGTGTCTCATAACAATCATGTGGTATTGTGAAAATGTCCACATAAGTCGAAAAGTTCATCATTATCATCTAACAAGACCAATATCAATATATGTCATAGGGTTCATTCTTTTTGTTCTCAATTAATGACATGCGATAATGTTTAACATAATCTAAAACCATCAATGAAAATTAACAATTAGAGTCCAAGAAAATATAAGTTCTACAGCTCAAGGGGTTCCCATCCAAGTAGGAGAATGCGCCAAAACAAGTGCTCGATCAAAGCAAAATCAATGGGAGATTTCAAGGTTGAAGGCACCGGTGCACCAAAAAATGGTGTTTTGGAACAAGCATGAAAACATGGATGTTGAGAGGTAGAGGTACTGGTGCATCAAAAACTAAAGAACTGATGCATCAAAAACTAAGGCACCGGTGTTATGCATGCATTGATAAAATTTGAAGATACAGAAAGGTAGAGGCACCGGTGCATCAAAAACTAAGGGACCAGTGCTATGCCTGTAAAGATAAAATTTGATAATACAGAGAGGAAGAGGCACCGGTGCTGGCACCAAAACTGAGATACTACAAGTGGTTGGCAATGGTGCATCAAAAATACAAGCACCAGTGCATCGAGTACGAATCAGGGGCATTTTCAGCAAATTTCAATTTCAATCTTAGGATTTCCAAATCAAATTCCAAACCATCAAAGGCTACCAAATTAAGACATAGACACGTAATAAGTGCAAGAAATTATTATCTCAACTCTTGGATGCAAGAATCAAACCTCTAAGTTCAAATCCTAGCTTCCAAAGTAGATAAACTTTCAAAAACTTCTCCTCCGAGCAAATAGACACAAACCACCACCAGATATCAATCAAGGGTGACGAATACACGAAGAATCTACAAAGAATCGATGTTTGGTGCAAAATTTCCAGGTTAAGGTTTGAGTGAGCACCCGACATATGAGAGAGGAGGAGAGAAATAGGTTTGGGTTATGCAAAGAAATAGATTTGTTTGATATAAGTCAAGTCTAATACACCAGAATTACACTTACACCCCTAAAGTATAACACATGCTACCATAAGCCCCCAAGGCTATCACATTATACAATATTGACCCAAATCATGCAATTACACTAATTATCACATGCTCCACATTAATAATACTCATTAACTCGAACATTAAATTAAAAGTTTAAAATTTTTCGAGTCTCTACAATGATAATGTTTTAGGCCTTTACCTCACCCTCAACAATTTCAACTCGGTGCTAAGTACCCTTTAGTAGCGTAGTAGCGTGTCAATCTCTTTTGTTTGGTTGGTGGGCTCAGTGGTTGCCTTGAGGCTCACTTGAGCAAACTCTTCCATTCCATCAGATTTCTGAAGCCATTCATAAGCTTTCTTCCAGTAGAAAGAAATGTTGTCATCCTTATATTTCATCTAAGTAACTATAGTTGATGCCCTCTCGATTGCTTGGAGGATAAGTAATTAGTACAAAAAGTGTGGAGAAGGGGTAAAATTATAAAGACAAATGAACAAATGTATAATGGAAAAAAGAAGTTACCATCATATTATAAGCCATGGAAGAATTCACAAGAGTTTCTTTGTCAAGGAATGTGACCTCCTTCATATCTTTAAAACTCATGAAGGGAACAAATAGTGTTGAGCGGCAGTAGCATTGCGGGCATAATCAAAGATGGTCAACAAGCGTTCAAAAAAAGAGACTTTGGGGTCACAGACTTCATCGGCATAGATATTCATTCTTTTACGCCAGTTGCCATGAAGCTTTGGAGGTTGGTTCTTTGAGATTCCATCAATTCAGCTTGATAGGCCTCTTCGTCTTCAGCTAGAATTCGTCATCGTCTCACCGAGTAGATTCAATAAGGTGGTGATTATTCATTTTTTCTCTACGACGTTGAGGTAGTATATGTCAAACTCGGCTTTTGCTACATCATAGCTAAATTGGATATCCAATAGGCCTAAGTCAGTGCTTATGATTTTATTAAGCTCGGCTAAGCAAGGACCCTATGCAGAAGAGGCTGTTGGAGAATCTAACCCCACCTTCTTCTATCACAATCACTGGGATTTGGAGCATATCCCATGTGGCCCCGTCATAGATATTGTTGGGGGCAGTAAGGGTAAATTCAATGACGTCCTGGATGTTGTACCTACGGCAAAATTTTACCATTTTTTCTAGTGTCCAAACTATAGCCCTAAAAATCCCCACATCAGAGAAGGGGATGAGGAATGACTAGACAAAGAAAGAGTACAAAAGACTACATAAGGACTTACGAACGTGAGTCGAGAATTGCGAGCACTAGGCGTTTTTTGGTTTTGGTGTCAGGGAAGAAACTCAACAACTTAGAGGTGGATTTTTCTCAGAAGCCAAGAAGATGGTGAAAATGGAAAAGTGGAAGTGAAATGGTTAATATAGGGAGTAAAAAAGAGACGTTACAAGTTTGGGATGCATGAAAGGGCCGTGTCGATGACCCAAAAAGCTTCCACCAAAGGTCATTCGCATCTAATGCAGTTGTACAAATTCCAACAAGTGAATGGGAGATATTTGCATGAGTAAAGGATGTTTGACCAAAAGATGTGGATAAGAATCGAAAGGAGGTAAACTTTGCCTACTCCATATGCTCGGCAAAAAGTAGCCAATGCTGGGGCAATTGAATGGGGTAAAATCTAATTATTCCTAATTAGGATTTTTACCGAAGAAATAGGCAAAAGTTTAGCTTCACAAAGAGGTACTCTTGTGTATGAGTATGTTGCCGAGATAAGATGACATTTACCGACCTAAAAAGGGTGATTAAATAACAAAAAAAAACTAATTAAGGATAAACATTAAACTCGAATGTTTCAGGACCAATTTTACTTGGACAAGGATAAGAGGTCATATGCCAATTCAACTTATAAACGAGAAGTTAATAGTTGAATAATATTCTAACTGTAAGACATAAGGGTTCAAAATATCCGGATAATACTTATCTTGTTAATAATCAATCATTAACAATTCTAATCCATCTCTGATAAAATATTAAAAGATGGATTAGGACTCGGATTCCTTTGATTTAGTACTAACTTAATCATTAAAGTATTTTTTCGCCAACTAAATGTGGAGGTTTTTTGATGGTTTATTATCTTGCAAATATTATGTTCCAAGAGAGCTTAAAAGATATTGAGTTCGGCTATTGTTTGAGGAATTAATTTTCTTGGTAAGAAGTTTCACCCGCTCCCAATTATATCATGCATAATCACAAGAATGATGAGAGACTATTTCATTCTTCATAGTCAAAGTGTCATGTACAAACAAGTTTGTTACATAACTTTCTTAATTTTTGGAGTCCAAATGCCATCAAGCTTGCACATGATGCAAAAAGGTATTAAAAATGAAAATATCATCGAACTCACGGATGACGCAAGAAGGTATTAAAAAAGGGTGATGTTATTTTTATTCTACTATATCTCCCTCTTTAATAATATATAAAGTAGCCTAAGTTCATACAATTCTTTATTCTTAAAACTTTACTTTAGAATATATGTAAGAAGTGCCACAATATTAACCTGCAAAAGTCTAGATACATGACTATGACTACCTAACTTCTTACAATGTTAAAAATAAATAAACCTTTCAAATATAGTAATATTTGTGACTTTTTTCGAATAGTCTTGAAAGGAAGTGACATGATTATTCATCCGAATAAATGTCAATAAATAGACACTTAAATAAATGATACGACTATTCATCTGCATAGATATTAACAACTAGACACAACTTTACACTAATAAATAACTCATTAAAATTATGTAAAATTCAAAAAAAAAATATATTCTATTTGAATTTTTCAATTAATATTACATATAAATTAATTAGAGTCAATTTTTTATTCACTCTTTCATTATTTGAAAAAGCCTAAGGACCCAGAAAATATTTTTCAAAATTCAAATAAATTGAGTAAATTTACTTAAGTGTGTAAATTTCTAAAATCTAAATAAATCTTAACCTTTGATTTTGAATTCGGAGAAAGTTTTCTTAAGCCGTAGCACTCCTCTAATAATTTTGAACATACCAAATACTTCTTCCGTCCGATTTTCATAATTCATTATTTCAATTTGGAACGTCTCAAAACGAAAGTTCACTTTTCAAAAATAACAATTGAAATTTAGTTAAATTCTTTTTGCCTATTTGCTTAAATAAAATTTGTACTGTACACGTCAATCAAATTCCTTAAAAAATATCCATTGAAATTCTACCTCAACAGTATATTTGAAAAAAAAATATTTTTTGAAGTAATTATTATATTTTTTTAAAAATTAAAATTCTTGAAAAAGGGACTATAAATCTGAGACAATTTTTAGACGGAAAGAGCATAAGTTATAAAATCATTTTTTAACACCATTTTCTTGAGCAGTTTGAACTTTGTAGTACATCACAACTGCTACTCGCCTCCCAGCCGACAAAATAAGAGGAGGGAGGAGGGGGGGGGAGAGCAGTTTTACAAAAATATTCTTTTTTGGGGGTTTGTTGTAGAAAATTTACATATTTTATTTTATTTTATTTTTTATTTTAAATATTTGTGTGGTACCAAAATAAATTGTGTTGTATAAGTTTTTAATTCGAAAAAATATAAAAAATTCACCATTAATTAAAAATAATATTTAAAGATCAACCGTAAGCTCGGTTATTAAAAAATATTTTTATTTTTATTTTTTATATTTTCTATGATATTTAAAAATTTTAATGTAAATATTTAAATATATATATTTAAATATTTAAGTGTTCTGTGGTATTTAAATTTTTTTATTTTTTCATTTCTTTTTTCGTTTGAACATACGGATGAAAAATATAAGTGTTCCGTGATACGAAAATAGGAGCGGAAAAAAAATTTGGAATATCTTTTGATTAAAAATATAAGGATGCATATTTCCCAAACACTTGAACCTCCTTACTTTTTTAAGCAAAGAACTTTACCACTTGAACATAATGATGAAAAATATAAGTGTTTCGTGATACGAAAATAGGGGCAAAAAAACTTTACTACTTGAACTACATCACAATTTGACTATATTGCTTCATGTTTATTATTTATTATTATTTCCATAAATTCTTTCTGATTAAAGAATAGTTACTTTTTTTGGGGAAGATAAATAAAAAGAATTATTTTTTAAAAATTTCAAATAAAAATTGATTTACGCATCAAATAATTAGCATATCATGACTTAATACATAAGGTACACCAGAAGGGTCAACCACATACAGTAGCTCGAGTATTTAAGATGTATCTTGCAAATTTGTATGAATCTTGCGGTATAGAAATTTACATATAAAACTCCAAAAGTCCGAGCATGTTTCTGATGATTTTTCATCTTCTGTGTCTTGCGTTATCAAATTGAACATTTAAATTTTTACACAACAAAAAGAATCACATACTCATCTTTAAACTAAAAAGAATAACTATAGATATTTTATTGACATACATTACATAAATATTAACTTTTAATAATATAACTTCTCTTGATACTTGGTTTATTTATAAAGTCCAAATCAGAGAATTAAAAAAAAAAAAACAATCTGAGTGGCAGAAATTCAAAATCAAGTCTTACATTTCTCATTCTTTCTCTCTATTTATAGATGTTAGAAAATAGGTAAAGAAAAAAACATATAATAAATAGATTAATTGGGAGGAGTAAAAAAGTATTGAGAGATGAAAAATGGACGATGCATTGTGAAACAAAATTTGGATAAGGTAAATTGTAATCACCTACTTCTTACAATATTCTAATTGAGAGTAATTATTCGGTGCTTCACACTCTAATTTTTTTATCAAAAATAAAAATTTAAGAATACATATTTTCAAAGAGTTTATTGATTAAAAAATTTAAAATTTTAACGTGGATTAATTAATAAATTTTAAAACTAACTGCGATATCAAATTTTATAAGTTTTTATAAAAAAATAAAAAATTAGTGTGAAAATAAAGAGTTTAATTAGTTATTTTTTCTTAAAAAAGTACATATTATTATTATTTAAATTTTATTTTTAATTATACTTTTTTATTAAAACCAATGTGAAATAGAAAAAGGTCGGAGAGTGATTTTTGTAATTTACATGTGAACATAAAAATGACATTTTTACAATTTGAGAAGGAAGGAAAGGGAGGATGGCATATTTGCAGTTACGTAAAAACAATTGGGTAGTTGTTGGGGAGGGGTGTAGCTTTTGTGTGCTGGGGGGTGAGTAGCAATTTACCCTCGTATATCGTTCGAATATAATCAATATAGAATTCCGCGACGCAAGTAAGACAAGAAATCAATGCACAACTAATCACACGCCTCTAATACCCATTATTCAAATCATCTTATTTGTCACCATCAATCATTATGATTAAACAAAGAAGATCCAGACCAGCC
>JABCMJ010029812.1:0-16846 GCA_014822125.1 Arbutus unedo | reverse complement strand
GGAAGAGGAGAGTTGAAGGTTAATAGTACTAGTACAAAAAGAGAGGGGGGATGGGGTTGACCGGTTGAGCCGGTGGAATGGTGAAGGCGTTATGAAAGTGGTCACCGTTTTTGCCAGGAAAACGGTTTTTCATGGGATTTTGGGATACAGCTGTGTAACGGACACGCATCACTATCTTAACCGTATTAATTTACTCCTACGCATCATCACACCATAACTACCTGCTCTGGATGTGCGTGTTCTGCACTTTTTTTGGGACATAAATAAACCCACGGTGTTGGGAGTCTATTTTTGTTAAATTAGTTACATATTTATTTGTGTATTCAATTATACAGACATAATTTTATGGGGTACTTAGTTTTTTGTTATATCTATAATTGTTAATTAATTTTTTATCTTATCCACTTTTAAAGATTATATTTTGTTTATATCGTTTAAAAAATATTCAAATTATGCAAATTTTTAAATTTACACAATTTCAGCACTTTAGCCCTAAAACAACGGAATATTATCAATCTATTACCATATTATTTTTCACACCCCAAAAATTGAGTTCACGGGATGACGATAAATTTGCAACTCTTTTCTATATGTGATGATAAATTTACTTGCTTGATGATTAATTTAGCATATGATGATAAATTTATTTAGATGATGATTAATTTAGTAAGGTCAATGGTAAATATAATTGTAATGGTAAATTTGCTCATTTAATGGTTTTGATCATTTGTTATTTACGATGATAAATTTACAGATCATGATAAATTTTTACAAATTTATCGTAAGTGTTCGATCAAAATCATCCTACACGGATGCTAAAAAGAAGAACAATAGTGAAATAAACTTTACTTACCCTGTAATAAGAACTGTTTTCGAAAAATATTCTTTAAGTTTGACGATAAAATAGTTATTTTAACTCGCAACACTTGATTTACTGCCTAATTTACTGAATATGTTTACCATATTTGGTTTTATATTTCAAGCCTAATTTACTTTCTTGATTTTCAACCTATCAAATTAGGAATTATATGTTTTCACTTAAATAGGATAAAAGGGTAAACTAACGCTCAAAAATAATATCAAAAATGTCGAATAATATAAAAATGGGATGAAAACATAATTTGAAAAACTTGATGGGATAAAAATATATTGTGTTTGAACTCATAAGGCCCTAATTTAAGTTACCTTTATTATAGGTAGTTTGTGGAATTATATAGTTCTTAAAATTAAATTTACTTACAATTACGATGGTATAAAATTAGGTAAATTTAGAATATTATTATATCATTTAAGGACATTAGATTAAATATTCATTAGCAATTCAATGATAACGGATCCTGCTTTTGTTTATTTTTTATTTTTTTATTTATTTTTTATTTTTTTAATATAATTTTTTACTGTTTAAATTTCTATCATCGAGACGAACCAATAAGCAACAAATTTGATAAAAAAATTTAAATAACAATAAAAAAATAATAAGACGATAGTCTAATAAATATTACAATGCTAATGAACCATATATTAATATCACAATAAATTATGAACCATGAATATATTTTGAAAACATATGCCAAATAAATTTTTCCAGCAAAGTAGAGGTCAGGCTATGCTACTATTTTCCAAAATTAGTTACTTATAAAATCTATTAACTAATCTTAAAAAACAGTAACATAATACAGACACTACTCTAAATTATCCGAAGTTGAGTTTTTAATTGTTGCTCTATCATTGGATTTTAAAAACTAAGATTCATTTTCGTTTTGGTTTTCAAGCAATTATAATTTGTACACGACATAAATCACAATGAAAAAATGGACCTCCCAAACACCTCCACACTAAAATTGCCCTTTTGTGTTTTGAATTGATTTTCTCATCTCATTTAAATATAAATACACACACACACTCTAAAATTTGGAATTTTGGTCTTTCAAAGCACATTTTGGTATACTTAATTTTTAATTTAGGAAGAGTTTAGTGCTTTAATAATGGATAAGAATCAAGGTTTACTCTTCTTTAAAGGTTTTTAGACAAAATTAATTGAACGAATGTAATGATCCGGATTATTTTAAAAAAAGTTAATAAATTAATTTTAAAATCATGCATGACATTTAACGTAGTTACTTTTTAATTTTTTTATTTGATTAAGTATTCCAAACGATCAAACCAGACTGCGAGTGTGTATGAGATGAGGTGTGGGGTGTGTAGCAACAGAGCATTTTTCTTACATTCATCTTTCTTGCCATTGGCCATTCAAGTTATTGGAATCCTTGGCCGCTAAGATTTTGCACCTAGCCATGCCCATGAGCACCCAAGCACATTCGCTTGACCAGGTTCATGAGAGACTTTTGAAAATTCCCCCCCAACCCTTTCGATCATCACCCGTAATCTCCTTTCTTAACCAAATTCATAGCAAACCCTTGGTTTCTTCGCCTCTAAATCACACCCTCTATCCTTTCTTCTTAACCAAGTTCACCCAAAATCCTTGGCTTACACCCCCCCCCCCCCCCCCCCCCCCCAAACACCAATCCCACCCATGACATCCATATCCTATAAATAACTGCCATTGTTTTCTTTACCTCACACCATTCAAAATCAAGCAACCTAGATAGAGAAAGAGGGAATGTTTTGTTGGAGAAAAAAGGAGAAGTATCGAAGCATCACTAAACATCGATGACCCGAGATCACACTTAGAGTTAGGATCTACTACTTTCAACCCTTAGATGTAGGAAAATTATGTTTGTCGCGTTCTATTTCAAGCTTTCACTTACAGTCGTACAACCATACATTGTACTTCTTTTATGATGTCCACTGGTTCTCATGGAATTCCCTGATAGCAAGATTGCCATTGTTGACCATATACTGTCAGGTTGTTTATGTCGTTATTCTGCTTAAATAGTGATGCTATGTTGTTGAAATTCTAGATCTAGTGTTGCTATGTTGTCAAGACTCTAGAAAAAATAGATATGTCTTATGTATAGCCGTTATGTTGTCTGATTTTCTTCAAAATTGTCATTATTGAATTTGGAAAAATCTAAAATCCTACATCAGGAAAATTGGACATGTTCGAATGGCACTTGGAAAAGACAATGGAGAGTGTCAAGTGATCATTGTAATTAAAATTACACCTAGAGACAGCTAGGATAATGAAATATAGAATAATGAAATGGTTTGGAATAATCCCGGGTTCGATTGTGGTGTCAGCAAGTCTCGTATGAGTGTCAATCAATGTGCCAGACGATATTGAAATGAACTGGAGGCATTAAGATGCGTTGGCGGACCTGATGCACCATAACAATTATTTTTTTATTGAAGAACTCCAACTAAGAAAAGCTAGAAATGATTGAGAGCGACTTCAAGGACGTATGCGAAGGGGGCTCTGGATTCCAAAGGGGTTACAGTCAGGGTTATTAGCATTCTTGAACTGGATGTGAAATAGTTAAGGTATGAGATCTTGAAGTGAACCTATGGCATTAAGATGCGTTGGCTAAGACCTGATATGCCACTTTCGTTTGGATATAGGTAACGTGAATTCGGGATTGATTTGAGTAGACGGTGAAAGGTCTTAGCCTTACAAGGTCAAAGGTGACTTCGTCAAATACATAACTTATGAGTAAGCATCATCAAGGACTCGTTTTAGGTAATTAAACACTGATCAATCTTAATCAATACTCTTACACTAGATTTGATGGGTAGAGTTTGTCTTCTTGATGAGGGGAATCTTAGAAACATATTTGAAAATTCATAATGAACCTATGTGTAATTTGTGATGTTCCATGTACTTTGTTTATTATCCTATTAGCTATACTTGTATATCTCTGGGTTTATTTTTCGGGTAGTATTTTTTACTGAGTGTCACAACTCGTGAAATAATTTAGTTGCTCCTAACATTTCATACCAGATGTAAAAGAGCAGCTAGAAATACCTCCCGAGCAGAAGAGTTGGGCTATGAAGATAAGTAATTCAACAAAACCTGGTTGCCGTACTTATAGAGCTCTGAATTTTATAAATTCGTCTTTTATGTAAATTTGCAAGGGCATTTCTGTTATTTACAATGTAATATAGCTACAGTTTATTTTTAATAATTGAAACTATTTCCCCATTTTTTAAAAATATTATTTTATTTAACTAACAAGTTTTAAAAGAGTTTTAATAACGTTGTCGAAAATCGGAGCGTTACAAGGAAAACATCTAAATATCCCTCTTGAATAAATATTAGGACAAAATGTATTTAAAACCCCATTATATTCAAAGCTTTTTTTTTTTAATTTTTTGAGCTATTTCTCTGTATTAAGTTCTTTGAAGTTTCTTGTTTTTTTTTTTTTTTCTTCTCAATACGAATAAAAAGTTAAAAAGAATTTGTCAATAGACAATAAGAATTCAATACAAAAAGCTTATCATTCCAAACAACTTATAGCTTAAAAGTAGCAACACAATAGAGAAACAACATACTTATGGTTACTGTGGAGGTCTGTGTCGACACGGCACTTAGTCGGATCGAGTTAGAACGATCGCAACTGGGCTGAATTAGTTAGTCGAATCTCTCAGCCACGTGGTCAAGATCATTCAAGTTTACTCTAGGTCGAGCTTTGATCTAGCCCACGACTTATGACGTGATATTGGTAACCTGTTGGGTCGAGCTGGCCTATACCTTGGCACGACACCTGGCTGAGACCATATCAGACCTCGTGACATAATGTTTTCTCAATACAAGAAACACTTTATGAGGCTGGGCTGAGCGGAATACTTCTCTGTCAACCCAAGATCACACTCTTCAAATATGGAATCCCCACCTGTTAGATCAGAACGTGGAGTACAAGCTTTCAGTCATCATTTCGAGAGGTGAGGTCATAACAGAATTCAGTCGGGAGTCAACGTCACCAGGAGTATGCTTCACACATGCCATTCCAGGCTTCTCAAGCCATGAGCAGTATATAAGGTACAATACTTGGAGGGAAAAAGATACGTCTAATCTTGCAACCTAAAGCTCAGTACATTAAACCTTCTTTCTCTGGTACTAACTTAAGCATCAGAATGTTTTTTGACCCAATTCCGACTAGCGAAGTGTTAACCCCTTGTTTGTGGTTGCAAGTCTAGATAATTGACTCATTATTTCAAACCCAAATTAGAATGAAGAAAATATATTATTTTGAAAATTATTATCATATTTTAAATTTGTTATTGCAATTTACTCTTCGAACCTTATCTATTTTTGATTGCAGGTAACTCCGTTATTAATTATATGTTCTTGTAGTCGGCAGTCCAACAACAAATTATTTTCTCAAGATTTATTTATAAAATGATTAATCGGGTATCAATCCTAATGAAAAACAAAGACTGACTATTTATTCATTTGTTTCTTTGACTAGAGATTCTTCGATTATCCACTTAATGTGATTATTAATTAAGTTTAGTGTGATTGTGAGCTTATGCCCAATTTGACATAATCCAAGTACTTGTGATCTCTTATTGCTTATATTGCGATGTAAGGTCATGCTCGGTTTAGTATTTTTTGCATTTTCTTTTAGAATAATGCTTGTAAATTATGTTTGGAAAAAAATTCATAAACATTGTTTATTGTTTATCAATAATTTTGACATAATTAACTACCATTAAATCACAATATTTGTCAATGAATAATACATTAAATAGTCACATTTAATTCTTTTTTAGTCTTATTCTTTAAATCTTATTTTTTTTTAAATTTAAAAATTCACTGTTACCATAAAAAAATATTTCGAGATTAACTACGAACTCAAAATTTTAAAATAAAAAATTTTTGTTAACAAAATATGTGTACAAAACACATAAAAAAATTAATTTTAAACATAATACTCTTTTCCCGAAAAAAGAGAGAGAGAGAATGTGTCTTTAATAATTCTCAAAAAGTCTAACCTTGAATTTTTTTTTATGAATACTTACAAGTTACATCAAATAATATTTGAAAGTATTATTTTTATGAAAAATCAATTCAAAATTTATCAATTGAACATGACCCACGGAGGCAGAAGCAGAAGCAGAAGCAGTGAGAGAGAGCCCATCCTGTTTTTGTCGTTTGGTAGATCAGATCACGTGGAATCTCAATATACGTCATTCCTTCCTCCTTCGGTTTAGCAGCTCCCATCCCAACAAGATTTAGGACAGTCGTTGTCTCCTTTCAAACCATCAAATCAGATATCAAAATAAAGTAATGTCCAAACGTCATGGTGGGGGTTTGGAGAGCTTTGCCTTTTGCCAGCTATCTCGCATTTCCATTTTCCAATTGCAACCAAATCTCTCTATTCCACTCCGTGCTCTGCACACAGATTTTTTACGAATAAAAAATTACATTTTTTTTTAATTTAAATTTTGTGCTTATGACAATATTATTTATCTATTATCCGTGTTATACCGACCACTGCCCATCTCGCAGTGATATTGGACTATAAATTTAAGAGAATTGTATTTTAATTTTTTGTAATAGAGTGTAGTACAAATAAAATAATATTATTTTATTTATTTTATCTTTAAAATTATATCGTTTTAAAAATTATATATTTATTGATTGTAAACAGCAAAATTAAGCGTATAAAATAAATATTACAACAAGGCTAACTTAACGTGCAAATAAAGAAGATATTCATACGTATGTGTTAAAGTTACAAATATTAGAGTAATACCTATTATTGTCTAGAAATATTTTCAGTTTCACATAATATATTTTGTTGAAACTTATAGCTCATATAAAGATGACCAAAAGCCGAACATAGTAGAATGGAATGAGAGAAGCGAAAAGACCAAAGCAGAACAGAGCGAGACTTCTGGCCCATCACGGATTCAACTGTTGTAGTTAGGCCGAAAGCCCCCCGTGGTATGGTACGACTTAATTGGAGTTAGATTCTAATTAGAGTTGAATTACCTAATTAGAATTAGATTCTAATTAGAGTTGGTTTAACTAATTAGAATCAAATTAGGGTTGGAATATAGGATGACTAGTATAAATACTCTCTATTGTAAAGCCCTTGACATTTTATCAAATAATAAATCTCGCTCTGCTCTCATGGATGGACCCGTTTTGAGAAACTATATGAATCTTCTGTTGTTCTCATTACTGTTTCGTATTCTATATTGTGTATGCGATTGATAAATTGCGCTTACATTTTCAAGCAAAAAAAATCAGGCACATAAATTATCCTCTATGTTCGTGCTCCATTTCGGGTTCTCCTGAAATGATTTTACGAACACGGAAAATCATTCCATGAGAGGTTATAAAATACCAATGGTACATATATTTTGGAATAATTTATCAATAAAACATGTCATTTTCTGTAATAATTCACCATGTTAGTTTTTAGGCTCAAAATTATAAAACCCAATCATTTTCAATTAATGGAAATAATTCTGAACAATATTCAGATATATAAATAAAATTATGCAAGTTTTTAAGTTTGAAATTGTAAATCACAATATAACATATTTAATGAACGGATACTGACTTTTAGAGAGTGACCCCAATAACTATAAAAATGATATCAAGTTTCTAGGATACCCAGGAATATCTATTTCCCTCCTTATTTTGTTCTTCACGATTTGATTAACATCCATATTTCAGGACCTTCGTTCACATGTTTTAATTATAAAAATATATAAATACCAATTATTCCCATGGCATTTTTCTCAAATATGTATGCTCGAAAATATGACATTTCCATACAAGACATCTTTTTATTTTTAAACAATTACAATTTGTTCACAATGCATTTATTAATAATAAAGCATTTGAATATATATATATATATATATATATATATATATTTATTTATATTTATATAAAACTCACCTCGGACGTGTGAACCGCAAATACCACTATGTGGGAAAATTATATTGACCAACACTAGGAGATGCTCGGATCACAAAAATACATAATATGATTAACTATTATTTTTAAACACAAAAAGTTCCGTTTCTCTTTTTTTTTCGTGCATTGGAAACATGACAAGTTTCATAGGCAGTAAAAATTATTGGTGATGGTTTCAGATCCCCTGGTCGTGCGGCCTTCGCATCTTTTATTTGTTTGTCCAAAACAGGTTACCCAAGCTTAATGTAAAAACTCTTATTTTCATTAAAACTCTGTTTTCTTACTAAAATGCCTCTATTTTTAAAAAAAAAAAAAAACTTAAGTACAAAAAAACTATTTTCCTCAAAAACTCTTTTTTTCTTGTTTTTTACAAATTCTTAATTTATTAAACTATTTTTTTTATAAAAAGACCATTTTACTTAAACATAAAAATATTGCTGAGAATTAGGATTAACAATGATATTCATTTAAGTATTGGACTTAATATGTCAAAATAATAAAATTTGAGTTCATTTAGTAATTAGGTAGGGACCTAACTATATATATCTTCACAAAAGTAGGAGGGGTCAAGTGTAGTTTATGTATGCAAAAACAAAACCAATTATGGACCTAAATGTATCTTCTTCTTAGGTGAAGGTGTTAAGTGTGATTTAGTCATAAGATTTTCAAAAACCCATGAGAGAGAGAGAGAGAGAGAGAGAGAGTGAGAGAGAGAATCAAATAGATGACACACAAACGAGCCATGTTCGGTCGTGCTATTCAGATTCTATTTTCAAAAAAATACCAAAAATTTATTATTGACTTAAAAAAATATTTCGAAATTAACCGTGAACTCAGAGTTTCAAAATAAATTTTTTGTTTATCCATTCGTGTTTTAATCGCCTAGAAAAAGGATTGTTACATCATTCCTAGTTTAAGAAGTTTGGTCCCCAAACTTGACTAAGATAGACAAAAAGATAGAATGTGTATATACTTCATAGGAAAAAGTTCGAGATAATTAATGTTGTTGTACGTCATCCTCTTTCTCCCATGTTGTCTCGCCACCTCAATGATTTTCTCACCATATTTTTACTAGAGGAAGGACTCTATTTCTCAATTGCATTTCTTGTCTATCAAGGATACAGATGGGACGTTCCTCATAGGTCAGATTCGCTTGAAGCTCAATAGGAGATTGAGTACGGACATTTGATGGGTCTACGACATACTGTCGCAACACAGAAATATGAAAAGTATCATGAATGTTCGCAAGTTCATACGTCAAAGAAACTTGGTAAATAACTGGCCCAATCCTTTCAATAAATTCAAAGGGCCCCACATAATGAGGATTTAAATTCCCCTTCGTCCAAAATATAAGACACCCTTCATAGGTGATATTCTTAAAATATCCAGTTGCCTTCTTAAAACTCAATTTCTTGATTGCCAGCATCAGCATAACTCTTTTGACGATCTTGAGTAGTCTTCAATCTTTCCAGCATCATGTTCGCTTCCTCTATCGTTTGCCAAGACTAGAATGTTACCCTTTGCCAACTTCTGTCTGACATGCAACGATCTACACTATTTGTCGTAAAGAGCCTCGAACAACGCCATCTCAATACTTTCTTGGAAGTTGTTATTATGAGCAAACTCTGCTGGAGATAAATGATCCTCCCAATTGCCCTGGAGATCCAACAAACAAGCCCACAACATATCCTCTAAAGTTTGAATAGTGCGTTTAGACTGTCTATTGGTCTGAGGATGAAATGTTATACTGAAATTCTATCGGGTTCCTAGTGCTTCTAAAAACTCTGCTAGAATTGGGAAGTACATCTCATATCCCGATCCGATGTGATAGCTACTAGTATATCCCCTGAAGTCAAATAATTTTTCATACATATAGAGCAACGAGATGATCCATTGAGTGCATCATTTTTACCAATAAGAAATGTAATGTCTTAGTCAATCGATCAACGATCACCCAAGCACAGTTATTTTTCCTAAGAGTACAAGGCAAACCAACATTGAAATTTGTAGTAAGGTGTTCCCACTTCCAGCAATCGGTAAAGGTTCTCGCTGGCTTCTGACATTCAGTCTTAATTTGTTGACAATGATGATATTGATTGACATAATCAACTATGTTCGTCTTTATTCTCATCCACCAATACACCTTTTTTAAACCCTAATGCATCTTCATCTTACCTGAATGGACTATGAGTTTAGACTTGTGGCTTTCATCGAAAATCCGCTATCGAATATTTGATGTGTTAGGGATATAAATTCAATTCTAAAATTTTACCAAGTCATCAACAACTACGAAATCCGAATGAGGTGTAAGTTCAATTCCCTCGCAAATCTCCTATAACTTATGATTATCTATTCGTCTAAATGTTATCTCTTATATAACTGTCGATTGAGCCATAAACGTAGCAAGCACACTATTGATACTAGATTTTATTCTATCACTTGAACTATCATGAAATATATCGTGAAAACAGACTCGAAGTAGTTTGTATAAAAAATGACCATTTTGCCCCTAGTCAAGCAAAGGACACAATGGATGATCTAGAGGCCAACGTATTTTACCAAAGACATTTTCAGGCATTGTAAAGTCCCATGAGCATGTTTTGGATTACATTTGGATAACCTCAAAAAGTTCGATAGAGCCCAAGTACAAATGACCAATTTATCCCTAGACGGGTAAATTGTTAAGGACAAGCTTCACGTATCAATGCAATCAACCGAAAATGCCTGCTCAGTATTGTAAACACCCTAATTTGGATTTCGGTGAATCTCCAAAACCAATGGTTGGACAATCCTAATGATAAAAAAGGACATTCTTATCCTTGGACGAAGTCTTGAGTCACGATAGATATTGGTAGACTTGACCATATATGCTCTAGCTTCAATTTACAACAAAATATTTTTGGGGCCAACATACGTCTCTGCTTGGCATTCACCATAACACACGATGTGACGCATGCCAATCCATATGATTTCTCAAATCACTCTAACTCTCGGTATGACTCACCATGGCACGCGACTTACGCCAATCCGTATGATTAGAGAGGTTCAATATGTAATGGCTTGGTAATGGTGTTCGGGTCTTCTCCTTCCAAATTCTCAACATGTGCAAATCTTTCAGAATGAGGAGAAGAAGATGTTGAACCAAGTGCTAACCCTTTCATAGGTAAATTTCCCCTCAATAATTTGTGGTACGAGAGTTTTGGAAGCAAGACCTATTGAAAACAAGTCTAAATTGTTATGCCACCAATGAGCAAACTTCTTTGTAGCACACATGCCCCTCTTTGGCCAAAGTCACTAGACTTGAAATTTTCTAATCGAGTAGCATAAAAGGTGTGGTTCTCCTTGGTTTGGATTTCACATAGCTTTTCTTTTCTCTCAAAGAAAGGAACATTCATGGTACCACAAAAAGGAAAGAGAACAGATTGATCGAGACAAAATTGTTTAATAAATTAAGAAAGACAATAAGACTCAACAAAATATTTACTCTTTCAGGTGGACTTCACCCCAATATGGAGTTCTCGAGCTATCAAGAAGCCACCCCAAGCTTGGTGATGAGGTTCTAAGGTCCCAGCCTTGTCTTTCATCAAATTTGTGAACCAAGAAGAGCCAATGGGAACAGAAAAGCCAAGAGTTAAAAAGGGCAAGAATATATATATAAAAGCATCCCTACCTCTGAAAAGGTAGTAGAAGAGGTGAAGGTATTCGCTCATGCTCTTGCAAGGGTACTCGACATTCGCGAATCTCTTCCCTTGACAAAATGGTAATTCTCTTGGTTTACCTGCTTGGAGTTCAGGAAAGTAAGCAAGGAACTAGAGTTGTAAAAACTAAAGAGAACCACCCTGATTTTGGTTCTGATGCCTCTTCATAAACTCAAATCCACTCTTTATACATGACCTAGAAAATCAAAGGTGAAGTCGAATGAGGTCCTTAAGAATTGTGCAATGGCTAAAGGGATGAACTCATCCATTACTTTCTTTCTAGAATAGCGGAAGATATGTTTACAATGAATGTAGAGAATGAAAACAAAGTATTCTCTATCATTCACTTCATCAGTCTTCCTTTCAGTCAAGATGAAACTGCTATAAGCACTTTGTGTGATGATAAAATTGAAGGGCAAAAGGGTTGGTGGAGCAAGAACATTAAATCGAGGGCCAAAAGGATGAAGACCAAGTGGTTGAGAAACATCCACTACAATTGGAGCCATCATCTAACAGTTGAACCAAAAAAAGTTGAAGAAAGGATCCCCAAAGATTAGAGCAACCTCGATAAGATAGGACTCTTGGGGAATCCCTTTTCGAAGCCTGCACATGATTCTTCTTAGCCCTATTTGCTCGAGATGGGGTCCTCAACTTTGTCGAATTCGGACAGACCAACTGTCCCATATGGGGTCACGCGTAGGCCAACAACAGTAGTTTTTATTTGGTCATGTGAACCAATGGACACTCTAGTCATAGAGAAGATGATAGTATCCAAGTTGGGGATATAAGGGTGAAAACTTGAGAGGAAGTTCATTGAAGGCATGACCTAGGCAAAATGCATCAAGGGTTCTGGAAGGAATGAATACCTCCTTGACAATATGGCTTCGACCTTGGTTTTGGTTATACGCATCTATTTCTTCATCTATCAGGCGACGAAGTGTACAATACGGTGTACCTGTCTTGACCGTTGGTATGGCATAAAAGGAAGAATCTATGAGAAGACAGTTTGATCACAAAAGGTTCGAAAGAGGTGTCCTTAATAGATAATAACCTACCTTTTATACGACTCTCAAGAGAACTAAGTAGTGAGCACCAAAAGGTAGGCCCACCATATTATTGGTAGCGTAAACATGGTTATTGGGACTCAAGATCCAGTACATCTAAGGACGCATATGAAATTACAATTTTTATTTTCGTGATTTCGTAGCTTCATTAGAAATTGAAAGGTGATGACAAGTAACACACTTTGATTACACTTGTTTAATGATTGGTGTTTATGATTTTTTGCATAATTTATGAATTAAGTAAATACCGTGTATTACATAAAGCTATTAATCAAATCATAAACAGAAAGAAGCAAAATGAGTTTCTTCATTTATAAGAGATTTTTGTACATATCAAAAGCCAGAATTGATTGGCTACACCAAAAACTAAACAACGACAAAACTCTAGCTTAACAAAACTACCCTAAAATTACTCTTCATCACTGAAATACCATCTAGGGGCAATTAAATAGTCTCTGGCGGAAGATTGTGCCTCGCTAGTTGTTGTTGGATCATTTTAGCTCGAACATACCAGTAAGAGAGAGTAGTGACGAGACGATCATTTTTTGTTTTTGTCTCAACCCACAGTTCAACTGTGAGTTAGTCTACCTTCTCACAAAATCGGTTTACTTGGCCGAGGATGAGTGACTCATCTTTGTCTACGAAAGAGAGAGAGGAGAGTGTGGATCTAGGAGAGTTGACCATGATTTGATCTTCAGTAAGCCTAAGCACTATTGTGTGAATCGAGTTTAAGAGAAGGTGATCAAATAAGCACGTTTGGTTACTTCGAAAAATAAATAAATAAGCAAGCTTCATGTAGATATATAGAAGACGTGGGGCGAGGAGATTAAAAGGACACATATTAATTAGGAGATGTCTAAAGTGTTCTTTGTCAGACGCCCTCACAAATCCTGTAACCGCCAAAGAGTAAAAACATGCATATGAAGCATGAGGGGACATAGCATCTTTCCTTTATTTTGTTAGACATTCTTCACTTAGTCAAAGATCATGCAAAAGACTACATTCAATATTTCCTGGATGCAAAAAGACCAAAAAAGAAAAGAAAACATCTTTGTAGATGAACACGTGAAATGTTCAAGAATACTGTTATATAAACTAACTTGTTCTACAGGGTAAACTTATTTGCTCCACATGAAGGAAAGAAGGGTAATTTCGTACATCCAACACAAAGATTTCATGTTTCTGCTATTAAAATTGTAAATCCATGACAGCGCAATTATTTTCCCACTTTCTACTAATTTGAGATTTTCTCAAAGTTTAATTGGCTAGAGAATTTGTCTTCTTGAGTAGGTACAATAACGATAAGCAACAACTCAAAATTGAATTTTTTTTTAACTAGTTATTTTGTATGACATTCCAATAATATTCTCTATTATTTCATCTTTTTTATCGATATACATGTCATATATCTTATGAATTAAATAAAGAGAAAGAACTTAAATAAAGTAAGAAAAAATACGTAGAATTGAAGAGATAACTCGGATCTATAAAGAAAATTCGAACCTATAAAGAAATTGAAGATGGAAATTGTAACGATCTGACTTTTTTTTTTAAACATTTAATAAATAATTTACTAAAATTCTTGTGTATGTGAGTAGTACATGATTATTTTTATTTTTTTATTTTTGAAAAATTCCTTCTCACACTATTACCTAGCCATGAACATACCAATGTTGACTTTTATTGTTTTCTAATTGAATTCTTAGCATAATTAATTCTATAATATTTCTTGTCTTTTGGCCTTTCAAATTGTTTTTCTTTAACTGATGAAGTGCACAAGCTTGGCACCCAATGCGTGCATCTAATCCATATTTCCTCTAGGTGCAAAATGGACTCCTCGGTTTTCCTTTGGCATTTTCAGTTACCTAAAAACTAATAAATGCAATAACATCATAAAATCCTATAAGTATATAGGGCATTTTTTTAATCCATGTTGATCATCAGCATTGCTTTTGCCATTTTTTTTTACCTTCGACAACAGAGAGCAATTAGAGAATAGATAGGTTTAAACAGAGAGGAATTTGGGCTGCGAAGAGGGTGCTCTGTCGTAACCCAAATCCCGCCCTTTCATCGCTATTATGCACTGGAATCGCACACTTAAGTAGGATTGTTTATCTCCAGCCTTTGGTTTAAATATTTTCTTTTAGAAGGAAAATCTTTTCTCTAATCCTTAGAAGTATATTTGTGGTAAAATTTCATGTTTAGTTTTCTGTAATTATATGATTTTTGATCGATTCATGGTAGGAAGCGTAAATACTAGAATGCTACGAATCTGAAGAAAAAAAAAAAAAAAACTTAGTGTGAATCTAATTTTAGGAATTTTCGTTAAAATTGTTTGAAGGCTCTAAAATTTCTGAAATTTTTAATGAAAGTTGCTTTATGTATCTTCTATATTGGGTAAAAATTTTGAATCCTAACTCGAAATATAAAATTCTACAAAAATCTATAACCGAACTATTGCGAATTCGTTACTGTGCATGCTGCACTGACACACGTTAGGGAAACGACCATAACTTTTAGCACGGGAATTGAAATTGCGCACCGTTTGTTTTATTTGAAACTAGACATATAGAATTTCAATAATATGTAGATTTTGTACTTTACTTTTACTTGAGAAAAATTAGTTTTTCGCTTAAAGTTGATAATGCAGTTTTTTGTGTTGTTTTGGTGAACATGGATCTTGTTGATAATAATATGATAGTTGTTAGAAAATTTTGATTCTGTTGGTAAGAAATTGAACAAATGATCAAAGTGAAAATAATTTAATTACAACTGTCGGGCTATTCGTTGGTTTTCCGGGTTAGATTCCCAAGACGGTCCCCGTGGGTTAGATTCTCCAGATCCGTTCCTATTCCGGGTTAGATTCTGGAGGTGATTGGCGGTTAGATTTTTCTTCTTACTTTTGTTCTGGGTTAGATTCCTGAGGTGGTTGGTGGGTCAATTTTTCTTCTCACTTTTGTTCCGAGTTAAATTCCCAGGGTGACTGGTGGTTCGATTTCCCTTCATTTTTGTTCCGGGTTAGATTCCCGAGGTGGTTCGTGGATCATGGTTCGATTGTCCTTCTCACTTTTGTTCCGGATTAGATTCCCAACGTGTTCAATTTTTCTCCACTTTTGTACTAGGTTAGATTCTCGAGGTGATTGGTAGTTCGATTCCCCTTTATTTTTGTATTTTGGGTTCGATTCCCTAGGTGAATTAGATTTTCACTGGCCATCGTGCATATTAATTATGGGTTAGATTCTTTAGGCGTTGTCTTGATTAAAAGAAAGAATAATGAACTTAATACACTTAAACGTTGCTTTACAACTTTTGATGTCTCTGCATTTGTTATTTAAAATTCTATTGTTTCTACTTCATTTCATGTATTCTACTGTTATGTCATATCTCTTGTTGTATGTGCATTTATCTATGGGTTCGATTTTCGGATAAACATTCCTACCGAGTTTTATAAACTCATCGGTGCAACTTCTCTACATTTGGTGTTTCATACTAAATGTTGAAGAGCAGTTGGAGAATCTGTCCGAACAAGAGGAGTGGAGAGCTGCTGGAGAAGATGTGGCGGCGTTTGACTGCCTTGCCTCTCGATACTCTATTATTTTCTTATTTTTTTTAATAAATGTAAACCCCAATGGTCATTTATGTCAATTTCACTTCCGCATTTTCTTTAAACTCTGATTTATCTTATTTACAAATTAAATAGTAAAAGGCATTTATTTAATTTATATTTTAATTAATCAAACAATTTAATAAACGATTTAAAATAACGTACCGAGAAATCGGGGCGTTACAGAAATTCTCTATTATCATTTGACTAGTTAAATGGAAATTTTGTAATGTTGTATACAAATTGAAAATAACTCGGACCTATAAATGACCAAAAATTATCGAAACAATTAACAGGATTATATAACTGGTGGTAGTATACATATTATTCTTTGTGCTAAGTTTGAAGTCCTCAACTCTTGCGATATTTTGTGCATCAAGTAGTTGATGGAGTTTTATCATGTTACGTCCCAGTCCAACTAAAATAAAATAAAAAATCCCAACTGGAACTACCAAGATAGGCTTATAATTGAGTAGTTGGGCCGGGAGTTGGACTGGAGCCCATCATCTTCAGCTGATGGCAAAAGTGATTCCTATCTGCAGCTGATGGTTAAACAGCTAGCAACCACAAAATTAAGTGATGTACCATCCTTAATCTACTCTGATCATCCCTAAATCTAGGGGTGAAATCTGTTCGATCTGGTCAG
>JABCMJ010029799.1:0-12272 GCA_014822125.1 Arbutus unedo | reverse complement strand
GGGGGGGTTGTGGGGGGTTGGTCTGGAGCCCTCATGGGCCCACTTGCTCGGAGTGTGTGGTGGTAGGATAAGTACTTTCTCCATCATTTTTTTATAATTTATAATTTTAATTTAAAATGTCCAAAAATAAAAGTTTATTTAAAAAATTAACAATTAAATTTTGGTTAAATTTTTTTTATTTATTTGAATAAGATTTATTCTGTACACATTAATCAAACTCTTTAAAAAAGCGAGACTATGAATCTAAGGCAAAGGGAATATAAGATAGGCCATTACTTCGATGCACCTAATATTTACTCGAGTTCAACTCGGCTTCAAACGGAGCCGACGAGTAAGTCAAGCCGCTAAATCTCAGTAGAGTAACGCCTTTCGATGTGCACAGATTAGTTAAAACTCTAGCCAGCTCTGAAGTCACTATACTGAGAGTCGGAGAGAGAGAGAGATGCGCGTGGGTCCCACCTCACGAAAACCGCGGCACATGGCTGTCGTATTTTCTAACATGCGATACTCTGTGCAAAACTTAAATGGCATGATCAGATCATGGTAATCAGGTTAATCGACGTCGTCCATCTCCATCGTAACTCACTCCAGTCCTACTCAGCTGATGAAATGATACAGTTTATGTGTGAGAGAACGAGAAATATACGAGGCCCGGAGGTGGGGTCCGAGACGTGAGCAGTGGTGATGTCGGGCGCGTGTGACCCGCCGCGAGTACAGCTAATTGAGACTCACCTTGACCCGTTTGGCACCAACGATATTTTTGGTGTTTAGCGCAAGTCGTGTTTCCTTAATCCACGAGAAGTATGATTCTATCGCCCAGCTCCTCTCTTTCCCTACTCTTATGCATATATTTAGCGACAGGTATAAGAATTTTATATAGCAGGATTACTTATTTAAAATAAATTAAAAAAAATCTTAAAAGTCACATTGAATTTTAAATAAAACACCTATTGTGTGTTGTGCACACACCGTTAGCAAGATTTTATTTAAAAAATTTGAGTTTGGGATTAATCTCGAATTATGTTTTAGTAAACGATAAATTTTTAAATTTTTTTTGAAAATAAAATTCAGAACACACGACTAGAAGGGGTTCAAATAAGTAATATCGGCCATTTTTTTAATGCAACAATGACAAAAGCAAAAAGTAAAGTAAAAAAATATGCTCATTTTGCTACCACCGCATTAAAAAAATGACCGATACTACTAATTTAAACTCTTTTCAGTCGTAGTTTCGAAATTTAATTTTTGAAAAAATTCTAAAAATTCACCACAAACTTAAAAAAAATTCAAAATTAACCGCGAACTCAAAATTTTAAAATAAAATTTTGTTAAACGATATATGTACACATAACACATAAAAAATATTTTATTCCAAACTCAAAATAGTAATAAAAAAAAGATTTCAGGGGGTCAAGTGACCCCATGTTCCTTAATTGAAACTGCCACTACAAATATCCCACCTAAATTTCCAAAAATACTGGATATATTTTTGGGTATGGGATTAGAGTATAAAATACGGACATTGAATTTCCAAATCAAGAAATTTTTGAAATTTCGCCCGATTAGGACTGAAACGGGAGTTCTGCTGTGCATTACACACATAAGGGCGTGCTATGCGCCAAAACAACGTCGTTTTTGCACGCAAAATACTAATCGAAAATTGTTCGGTTAACAAATAACTGTTTGGACAGTCATTTTGGGGCACAATACGCCCTACTTTGTGCAATGCACGATAGGGTCTCCAATTCCGATTAGGGCTAGAGTTCTCGTTCTGCTCCTCCTGTGATGGATCATCTTAATAGTTCACCATAGGAGGGCCTTCATCTTTGTTCGGGGCCTCTCTATTTTGCACTGTGTCGTTCTAATTTGCCATTGACCGAGTTCGAGCCATTGAAGGATTATCAATGAAAAAGCAGAGCTTTTTCTTTTCCAAGTTCCTAGAGATGGTGACAACTAATAACGGCTTCGCTATCTCCTCTTCGGTAATAACCTGTAAGAGAACTAAAGACACCTGTATAATACTGTTCAACACCCATCTGATGTCTAAATTAGTGATTGAGTACCTTTTCAGAGAATTAGAAAAAAAAGGCTGGTATGAAAAATCTCATGACATACTCATTTTCCTTCTTAAGCCTCTCCTTTCCCTTTTTGGGACTTGTTTCCATTAGATTAGTAGTTAAGGTCATCCTAATCCATTCCGGCTGATTTGGAATCCTTATCTCCAAATAAATATGGCTTTATTCTTTCTAGTGGGCATGATGGATGACGCAACCCAACCTGGAGTCTCCTTTATTAACCTCTGTCTTTTACACTCTGAACTCCTTATCCCTCAAAGGAGGGACCCGTTCTCCAGCGTGAGTATCACTTTGGCCGATTAGGACTTTTTCCAAAGAGCCAAGAAGAAAAAAGAAAATGTATTTGTATTTTACAAGCGATGTCATTGGTTACAAGGAAAAGAAATGGTGTGTTTTGGCACATACCATGATAATCATGACCCTTTGAAAAGAGTCCTGTACAAGCTTCTCATGACATACTCATTTTCCTTCTTAAGCCTCTCCTTTTCCTTTTTGGGACTTGTTTCCATTAGATTAGTAGTTAAGGTCATCCTAATCCGTTCCGGCCGATTTGGAATTCTTATCTCCAAATAAATATGGCTTTAATCTTTCTGGTGGGCATGATGGATGACGCAACCCAACTTGGAGTCTCCTTTATCAACCTCTGTCTTTTGCACTCTGAACTCTTTATCCCTCAAAAGAGGGACCCGTTCTTCAGCGTGAGTATCACTCTGGCCGATTTGGACTTTTTCCAAAGAGCCAAGAAGAAAAAAGAAAATGTATTTGTATTTTACAAGCGATGTCATTGGTTACAACGAAAAGAAATGGTGGTTTGTGTTTTAGCACATACCATGATAATCATGACCTTTTGAAAAGAGTCTTGTACAAGCCACTCATGACATACTCATTTTCCTTCTTAAGCCTCTCCTTTCCCTTTGTGGGACTTGTTTCCATTAGATTAGTAGTTAAGGTCATCCTAATCCGTTCCGGCCGATTTGGAATCCTTATCTCCAAATAAATATGGCTTTAATCTTTCTGGTGGGCATGATGGATGACGCAACCCAACCTGGAGTCTCCTTTATCAACCTCTGTCTTTTGCACTCTGAACTCTTTATCCCTCAAAAGAGGGACCCGTTCTTCAGCGTGAGTATCACTCTGGCCGATTTGGACTTTTTCCAAAGAGCCAAGAAAAAGAAAGAAAACGTATTTGTATTTTACAAGCGATGTCATTGGTTACAACGAAAAAAAGTAGTGATTTGTGTTTTGGCACATACCATGATAATCATGTCCCTTTGAAAAGAGTCTCGTACAATTTGGTAGCTTGAACATCATTTCATACCTAATTAGATGCATCATCGATCCTATCCTCAAAAAGGAGCGTGTGAGTATGATGACCCAATCATTCGTTTCAAAGATCAATTGATCAAACCTGCCTAATGTTTCATACCTTTTCCCATATCTCCTGATTCATGCCCTGTCTTTAGATGCCATGCTTGGTTCGTATCTCACTTACCACAACAATCATTCTACACACAGCACATAGAATCAAAGTATGGTAAATTATATTGATCTCCCCTGAGTTTTTTGACGAATACCTTGATCTTCTCGATCTGTAGTTTGAAAAATTACTGTGATCTCCATTGCTTTTGAAATCAGTTAATTAATGTCGTTAAAGTCAATTAACGCCGCTAGTCAAGCTATTGAAACTTTAATTTTGGATTTTTTTTAGCAAAATAAATTACAACATAATTCTTATCACGTCCAAAATAGATTGTATGAAATTTTTTTGAAATCAAAACTCAAACAATTTCGATCAGAATTTTGATTTCAAAAAAATTCTAGACTTGAGGTTTTGATAGCTTTGATAAATAACGTTTGACTGATTTTAATAGTATAAAAAGTAATAATTTAAAAAACAAGGGAGATTAAAGTAATCTTTCAAATTATAGGGAGGTTGGTATATTTTTTTAGAAACAGCAAGAGAGGTCAGTGTAATTTACCTAATCAAACATTTAGAGCAAATTATAATGGAATCCTCTAGTTATAATTAAGAAGGACGAAGCTTTTTTCTTTATGAATTGAACCGTTGTGTTAGAGTTTGCAGGTCTCATCACAAGTTTTGTAATTTTAGTCATTTGATTAGTTTATTTTGTTAGACCGTATGTTCAAATTTTTCAATTCATAGTTTTCATCACGTTTGTCTCTACACAATAGTTTGATGATTTATTCTTAAAGTCATATTTATTATTTCCTTTATTCTTAAAGTCAATACGACTAGACATGTGGTGGGAACCATCAGCCTAGAGATGGAAATTTATTAATATTGACTTAGAAGAACATCATGATAATGAAACATAAAGTTGAAGAGTTCGTATTGATCACAAGTTTTTTTCATATCAAATAGAAATAAAGAGTTGTTGGAGTATTGATTGGGGGTTTGCTGTGCTTTGCGAACAACAAGACGTGTTGTGCGTTAAAACGATGTCGTTTTGGAATACAAAACACTGACCGAATAGTTAGGCATTGACCAAAAAAATTTCGGACAGTATTTTGCGAATTAAAACGATATGTACTATTGTGCATATATACAACAAATTTCCCATTCCTGGGAGTATATGATCCAGGAAACATGTTGTAGCCCCAATAGCAAAGGAATTCCGATGTATATGGCAACTGGGAACATTTAAGCAGAGTGCAATTAAGTGCATAAAAGGCTGTTAGTATCAAATTGGGTAAACTTCATAACACCCCAAAAGTTTTGAATTATGTTTAAATGCCCCCTCGTGTATGAAAAATGACGCTCCTCCCTGAGGTTTGCATTTTTATTTCACTTAATCCTTTTTGTTACGTTACTGTTAAGTTAATTAACAAATTATGACAAAATTATTCCTAAAATTTATAAAATACCAAAATTGCAACCCTCAACAACTTTTTATATGCTTCTCTCTTGTTTCTTTTTTATCTTTCCTAGTACAAGTTTCACAATTATCATTAACAATTCGTCTATTTCTCCCAACTTATCTATATGAATTATTTTTTATTTTTATTCAAAGAAATTTGTGGTTGTTATTTTTTCATCAATTTTTTGTTGATTATTGGTTCGTCTCGACGAAAGAAATCTAAAAAGTATAAAATTATGTCCAAAAACTAAAAACAATTCACGTAAAACGAAAAATAAGTCAAAAACAATCTTGTATTGGCTTATTTTTTGCATTTTCTGAATTTTTTTAGTTTTTAAAAATAATTTTATACTTTTCTGAAATTTATTGTTGAGACGAGCCAACAACCATAAAAAATTTGACGTAAAACAAAAAATTACAAAAATTCAATCAAACAATAAATCAATAATTATCACAATCCAAATAGACAGTAGTAATTTGTAATTATGAATTAACGTAACTAAGTGCTCATATCTTTGATCATCTGAAAATCATGAAACCTAGTTGCTAGCATTTTTTTCTTCTTTTAACTCTTCTATTTTTGTGAATTCCTTTTAGTACAAGAATTTGGTTAGAAACTTAAGTTACTTTCAAATGTAACTCTAATGTTTTTGTTTTCAAGTTACAAAAGGTTGGAAGGCTTTGAACACACCTCAAACACTCTCTGAAGCTTAAGTTAGCTTGGGGTGTTTGAGAGCTTCTTTTTTTTTGTATTTTTCATTCTCGTCTTTGAATTTTAACTGTTTGGAAGTCACATTATCAGAATGAGTTACGCAGAAATTATTTTCCATTTTGGACTTTAAGAGCAAAAGTCAATAGGAGGTCTAAATCTCATTTTTGCATTTTTATTCCTATTTTTCATTCTACTACTTTTGCAAAATGCATTCTACATATTTTTTCTAAACACTCATCCCAAATTCAAAACTTATTCTGGCCATAACCCAAAAAGTCAAAACGCCAAAAAGTAAAAAATAAAAAGCTGAAAATGGGCTCTCGAACACACCCTTGGTAGGGATTGGAGGAAGATAGACTTGGATTTCTTTTCAAGAAGAGGAAGTTAATACCTTGCACCGCAATCTTGTCTACCATTATGTTGTCAGTGCCAGGTGTTTTGTTTTTAATAACTAAAAGTGTTTTGATCAGTTTATGCAAACTTTGACTAATTTTAGATATCAATCTCACTGTCTAGTTGAGCGGATCACAATTAAAGACATAACAAAACTCTGTATGGAATGACTCCATAAAAATTGATCAGGTGGTTTTTTCTTCACCCTTGTCTTTATGCTAACGCTTATTTGGGAGCGTACGCGATGTGCATACATGATACCCACATTAAATTTGGGTTTCGGTTCCTTGAAACGTTGTTACCCTGTTTGGTTTAGCTTATGTTTGGTCTCTCGTGTTTAACGGTTCATTTGTTAGCGAGATAAGCCTTATATTTTTAAATTAAAATATGTTTACTTTCCAAACAAACCATAAGATTAAGGAGACACGTTTGTCTTAGCCGGAGATATCAATAGCCTTAACCTCTGGCTTCTTCACCTCTTCCTTAGGTAGAGTCACAGTGAGCACCCCATTCTCCATGCTTGCCTTGACCTGATCCATCTTGGCATTTTTCGGTAGTCGGAACCTCCGGAGGAACTTGCCGCTGCTCCGCTCAACACGGTGCCACTTGTCATTCTTCTCCTCCTTCTCTCTGCTCCTCTCCCCACTTATCTGAAGAATTCTTCCCTCTTCCACCTCAACTTTCACCTCTTCTTTCTTCAGTCCCGGAAGGTCGGCCTTGAAGATATGAGCTTCTGGGGTCTCCTTCCAGTCGATCCGTGCATTGACGAATTGAGACATTTCACGAGCAGAAATCGGCATGTTGGAGACTCTGGTGGTGAAGAAGCCATCAAAGGGGTTCCAAATATCCAAAGACAATGGATCAAAGACGTTGGTTTTTTGGCCACCGAAGAAGCTGGGAATGAGAGACATTTTCTTGATGGTTTTGGCAGTGATTCAAACAGAAAGATGTTTTTGAAAAATCTGGTTGATGAGGATGAAGTATGTAAGCACCTATTTATAGATATCAAAAGATGCTGAACAGGGAAGGGAAGAGCCTTCAGGTAAAGCAGAGGACTCTGGTACTTTCATGGCCCTTCTTTTGTCATCGTGGTCCTCTTCATCATTGTTGCAATTGAATAAAATTTGATCTACCTACATCTTCTCTAACCTTCTACCATCTTCACTGTATATTTTCTACCCTTTTTCTACAGGTGTAAATGGTCATAGTTTTTAAATAGTTGAAAAAATCTAGAAACACAAATAATTCAGACACATCCAAACATATGTATTCAAAACAGATAAATATACGTGAGGCTCACAAATTATTGAGGACTCTATGTACATCCAATAATTCAGGACACATTTGTATCCGGGTGTATCCGGAACATGTGTTCCTAGCATTACTCTAATGGGTTTTTGACCAAATCAAACCAGTTTCCAAAATTGAGAAAAGGATAATCAAAGTTGTGGCCCATCTGAAAATCTAAATAACTGTGGACTGTGTACTGTGCAGATGGTCTTCACTATTCTTCATCACTTTTTAAGGGTAAAAAAATAGCTCAACAACAAAGAGTACCTCTTGGGTCCAACTTGATCATCCAAACCATGAAAACCTCTTTTCAAACTAAAGCACGTAGAATGCCCAAAAACAAGAGCCAACCAACGCTACTATGCATGCAAAAAGGGAATTTCTAAATATACCCACTAAATGCATCGGCATACTTCCAAGCATTATAAGTTCGTAACTTTCACACAAATACATATACCTCGCAAAGAACAGGAGTCTAAGAGAAATTCAGTGGGTGCATTTAGAATCGCCCATGCAAAAAAACACCATAAGGTTACTATCGCCGCCTCACCATAAGGCTACTATGCATTTCCGGGAGATTCCAAGTAGGAGATAAGACTGTAATCTTTCACTAGGAACAGAAGTCATACTAGGGAAGCCATGCAAGATTATTCTTATTGATACAGAAGATACAACTCACAAGAAAAATGATAGGCCAGTCTTAACATAAAAAAGATCAAATTCAAGATCAGAAATAACGAACGGGCCAGGGGTGTTGGTTATTATATAGCAATTGCAGGAGTACCAAAAACTAGTGCCAAAATGACCAAGAGCAAGAAGTACTTTGAATACCACGTTGCATAAAAAAAGTGGTGTTAGTAATGATACATAAAAGTATTTGGGCGATCAAAGCTGCAATTTAGTCATCTATTTCTGTTTTGAGTCTTTACTCATCTTCTTCTTGCTTGCTTTACCGTTGGGAGACTTGCAATAAGAATTCTTCGAACAAATCTTGCACATCTGGTGATAATTTCCTGGGGATGTAAAGACAGTTATAATGATATTAGTGTTGCCAACAATTTTAAAAACAAACATTTCAAACTCAAATGGTGAATAACATGAAGCCTAAACAGACTCTACCACGTTTTGCCATAATTAACAAAGCAGTAAACTGGCACACTGCATGTGTTGAAAGCTATACCAATCGAAATCTACCTCACATCATTCTGGACTAAGATTAGGATCACTGGTCAGATACTTACCCATGCAAAAACGTAAGATAACACAACAACTAGAATCTTTCTAAGATGATTAGTTACTTTTACGTGTTTGGACAGAGGGACAATAAACAAACAGTAAATGGCAATGATGCACGATCTTTAAATCCACCAAGAATCGCGATAGTCTGACTCAAAACATATCTCACATTGGTGTTTGACAGCATGTACACCTACTAAATATCCAGTGAACCGTGCCAATAGTTGTACTAGTCATATATGAATAAACCAAGCACCCCGTTACTATAATTCCATCCGCAAAAGAAAGGAATGCTAGGCCAATAGTAAACAACAAGAACAAACTGAAAACATTAACTAATGTACTTGCAAAACAATCAGCTAAAGAAAGTCCAAGAATAACAATCAAAAGTACCAGAAATGAGGCAAAGATCACAAAATTTTTAAACATCCCACTGCAAAGAAGATGAGGTATAGAGAAACATACACAGATGAGTATCTTCTCTTTTAAAGCTACAATTCATTCATCTACTCCTCTTCCTGATCTTTACTCTTCTTTTTCTCATCTTTTTTCTTCTCGCTTTTATTTGCATCTTCCTCAGTCACACTGCCCGTGGTTGAAGGCAAAACAGGGGAACCACCATTCTCTGCATCTTTGCTCTTCTTTTTCTTTTCCTTCTTCTCAGATTTCTCCTCATCCAGTGACCCAACTCCATCTCCCTCTTTATCCTTCTTTTTCTTCTCTTTCTTGGCCTTCTCCCCATCAGAAGTTACATCCTCGTCGCCCTTTTTTTCGTTTTCTTTTTCTTCTCTTTCTTTTCAACTTCCATTCCTAACTCCTCCGTTTCAGCCCCCACCTCAGTTTCATCCTTCTTAACTCTCTTGGAAACATCCGGTGCAGGGTTGCCATCAATCTCCTCCAATTTACGCTTATGCCCCTCCTCCCCATCTTCTTTATCCTTATGCTTTTTCTTCTTCTTCTTCTTCTTCTTCTTCTTCTTCTTCTTCTTCTTCTTCTTCTTTTCTCCCTCCAAAAACCTCTGTACTTGTGGTTACAGGTTCAGTGGCAGCAGCAAGACCAGCAACCACAGAATCCCCTCCAGCAGGAAGGGCCACATTCCTCATCCACTCAGATGGTGTAGTCTCATTTGGTTTACCATGCTTATTCAACTTCCCCTCCGAAACCAGCTTCTTCTTCATTGAAGCCCTAGGTCCCAACCCCCATTTCCTCGGATACATATCCCTATCCATCACCACCCTCTTAATCTTTGGCACAACCCCATGGTCACAAGTGGCCATGACCGCCGTCGTCATCTTTGCAATTCCCAACGCAATTGCCTCTCCCTTAGTAGTCATCAAAACAACCGCCTCCCCAACCTCTATGTCATTTTCAAACCTCAACAACCCCGGAATCATCAACTTTGCACCGTAACAAATCGCATTTACCGCCGAGTCCTTCACCACCAACCTTTTGTAACTAGTCAACAAAACATCTAACGGCATAATTGCCCTCCTCAAATAACTCTCATCGCGATTATTATCATAAACCCACTGGGCATCCATCACATCATGCATTGTCACCATATTATCTTTCTCTCCCATAATCCCTGACCTTGCACGCCGCAACTCCTGCATATGCCCTCCCACACCCAAAATCAGCCCCAAATGAACACACATTGTCCTCACATATGTACCCGCCTCACAAGATAACCAGAAAACAACCAAATGCCTATTCACATCATACTCTAACATCTTACATTCATAAATAGTCCTAGCCTAAGCTGGCGTTTCACCGCAGAAATCAATGGCGGGTGCTGGAAAACAGCCCCGGTTAAAGTCTCCAGAGCTCGACCAACCTTTGCCGGGTCAGTCACGGAGGAATGGAGCCGGGCAATGCACACGTACTCCTTTCCAGCTCCCTGCCGCGATTTCACTAGCCGGGTGGCCCGGTCGATACAGACTATTAAATTCCCGGTGACTTTTGGGTCAAGGGTACCGCTGTGACCCGTTTTCTCGACCCGGAGAATCCTTTTGATCCAGGCCACGACTTGGTGAGAAGATGGCTTAGCGGGTTTGTCGAGATTGAGAACACCGTACCTGATGTACTCAGCGAGGAGGCGCTTGAGGGGAGAGTAACCGCAGGGGAGAGGGGTGTAGTGTCCGGTTCGTACATTGAGACGATCGTAGTTCTTTAACAGGATCGGCCATTGAGAGGTGTCAATGGAGGGAGTGAAGCTCTGGGGTTTGACAAGGTAGTCGCAGTCGGTGGTCTGGTCTTTTAGGTCTGAGCCATTGACGGGAAGGGTCTGGTCTTCTTTAGTTGTGCTCTTCTTTTTCTTCTTCTCCGACCGAGATAGTTTGAGGCCGGACACGGTTGGGATAGGTTTTTCAGTTTTTGCTGGTGTGAATGACTGTGAGACTGAGAAAGTTTAGTCCCTGAGTGAGGGTTTTTAGGGTTTTGGGTGATTCAGGTGAACAAGAGGGGTTAGGGGTAATACAAACCAGGTCGGATCAGGGGTCAGGATGTGTCATAAGACGACGTTATTTTGGTACGCAAAATATTATCTGAACAATAAAAAATTAACCAAATAATTTTTATTCAGTATTTTACACGCTAAAATTATGTTATTTTAATGCACAACACATAACACGGGATACGCGCACAACCTCCGCATTTCCGATGGGTTTGGGGTAGAGGCTTGTAAGCAGATTTTTAGGGCTTCGGCCTGACAAGGACATACTGTTCCCCAGAAACTTGGTTGTTTTTTTGGGCCTTACCAGGGTAATTTATTTTTCTCATGTCAGGCGTAGCTGCAACAAAGTGGCCCATATGCAAATAAATTGAAGCCCAAAAGTAAGGTATAGAGGTTCTTTTCCCTGTATTATTAACAAACAAAAAAAAGGAACCATAATATTTCTTTTTATCAAACAATTTTGGCGTATAGATTTGAACACAAATACATTTCAAATCATTTGATGCACATAAATTTTTTTATTATTTTGTAAGTTCTGCATACGGCAAACAGTTATAGACACATTTATGTCTAAATCTATTCACAAAAATTTGTATTTGTAAATTTTCCCCTTCTTTTTTCACAATTGGTTGCAACTTAAACTGACTACATGACTCAATTATTGACATACCGCTCCAACAATGAAGAATCCATAAGCTCCATCAAGATTACTATGGCTAAACTTTTACTGACTAAAATAATTATGCAATTCATTTCTAAATGTTAATTTAGTACTTTCGTTGGTAGATAAAAGAGACAATTAGTTGCTCTCTCTCTTTTTTTACTTGAATTCAATTGCACGTGAAACTCATATGGTCTCAAGTTTATTTAGACCGAATTAAAGTGAAAGAAAATTAAAAAGAAAGGAAAATGATGAAAGACCTTATAAGTGTAGATTGAATCAATGGTATCCAATTGTAAATCAAATTTGTAATCCTCAATGAGCTTAAACTAGTATCAAGTAAGAATATTTGCTTTACTATTGAGTAAAAAATAGATCAAGGCCATGAGAGAGAGAGAGAGAGAGATTTGGTCTCTTGAGATTTTCTTTTTTTGATATAAATCCCTGTTAAGAAACGTGGCAAAATGAGAGGAGAGAGAAAAGTTTGATCTTTGACCTTCTTTTTCTTTTTTAACTTTTTTGGTTACACGATACTAATCTTAATAGAAAAAGGTAATCGACAGGTTGGAAATGT
>JABCMJ010029784.1:0-10555 GCA_014822125.1 Arbutus unedo | reverse complement strand
GAGTCATTTTATAAACAGAATCGTATTTCTGAGTCAAAGTTAAATTATTTTTCTAAGAGCATCTTCTTTGGAAATGGCTTTAGAGGGTGACTTGACACACCTAAATTTCATGTCAAGTGGTGACTCTGAGTTTTTAAATAAGTCCCAGCTGTTAAGCAATATTCAAGTCAATAAATAATTCAGCCCCGTTCAAAAATTCATTATTCGCGAGGGGGGCCGAGGAAATTTCCGGACGCGACAGAAAGAATCTTTCCTCTATCGTTTTTTGATATCATAATGCAAACTTGTTAGGCTGATTCATTACCGTTGGATGTATCCCATAGAAAAGTTAGTTTTATTTTATATGTCTTTTGTTTTTTTTCTATTCTTGACATTTTATTTAGTTTTTCATTTAGTATTGTCAACTTTTGCTAATAATAGGTATTTGGCAAGTTGAAGTACTATGTGAAAAATAGAAATCATCGCGAGGGTTCAATTGCAGAAGGATATTTGGCAGAGGAGTGTTTGACATTCTGCTCTAGGTACATGGAGAATGTTGATATGAGGTTAAATCGAGTGGGTAGGAATGACGATGGCGATTGTAGCACTATTGCAAGGCTGCCTATTTTTTCCATGCAAGGACGTCCATTTGAAAAATTAGTAACAAAATTCTTAAATCATGAAACATTAGTAAAGGCACATCAATATGTGTTGTTCAATTGTGATGCGGTAAATATATTTTCCAAGTCAGAGACTTGCCAAAAACTATTTATTTTTAGATGTATCATAAAAAGGTAGTATTTTATTAATTGCTCGAATATTTGACCAATGTGCAGTCAACACTAGACCATGATAATGATCAAAATTCTCGTTTGCATCTACGTGCATGAGTTATGACGTCATTCCTTGCGACAACCACTGGAATATTACAGAACGATCTAAAGAGGGTCATAGCTTATTCAACTTACAATCAATTAGGCTATATGATCTTGTACATAATGAAAAGTTTTCATCTTGGTTTGGAAACCATATAAGCATATAATGATGATATGTATCTCATTACAACTATATCTTACGTTTTATGGACTACATTATGACAACTATGTTAATCAGCACTTTGAGAGATCTCACTTATGTGTTTCGAATAATTTAGTATCGATGAAAAAATTATTTGTCCATGTGTGAAGTGTGAAAATGGCAGGTGGGTGATGCAATGTGAGGTAATAGACCATCTAGTCACTACAACAAAACAGAGATTTAAGGGCACTTTTTAAAGGGTATTTTTTTAAAATTGCCCTATCAAGTTATTAATGAGGCATTACCTTATTAAGTGCCCATTTGATTGTACCTAATGCGGCATTGGAATTTAACGCCAATTTTATATATTTAATTTATTCGTGGTAATTTTGATGGGGGCAGTTATTAGTGACTCTAAAAATTGGGTATAATAGGGCACTTTATTAGAAACATAATACGACGTCCTTTTTTTAAATATTTTTTCCTCTTCCTTTTTTCTTTAGCCGCATTTTTTTAAAATTGCCCTATCAAGTTATTAATGAGGCACTACCTTCTTAAGTGTCTCATTTGATTGTATTTAATGAGGCATTTGTACTTAACTCTAATTTTATATATTTAATTTATTCGTGGTAATTTTGATGAGACAGTTGTTAGTGACTCTAAAAACTAGATATAATAGGGCACTTTATTAGAAGCATAATACGTGCCATTTTGTTATCTATTTTTTTTCTCTTATTTTTTCTTTTAGCCGCACTTTTCTGAAACTACCCTATCACGTTATTAATGAGCCACTACCTTCTTAAGTGTCTCATTTGATCGTATCTAATAAAGTATTTGGACTTAACTCTAATTTTATTTTTTTGTAATTTATTCATGGCAATTGTGATGAGGCAGTTGGTAGTGCCTCTAAAAATTGTGTATAATCGGGCACCTTATTGGAGGCATAAAACGACGTTGTTTTGTTATCTATAGATATTTTTCTTTTGATCCAGTGTCTAATGACACTAGATTAACTTCATTATTGAAACGAGCAGAATAACATATATTACGTGAAAGATAGACGAATGTGATTACAAAAATAAAATCTCAAACGCGGCTTGGGTGGTGTATTATAAGACTTTAACATCCCGAAATGCTATAATTGTCTTTTGATCACATGGTCGCCAATGTTAGATTATATCAAATTTTGGTGAAATTGAAGAAATTGGTAAGACATTAAATCCTAACGGTTTGGATCAAGTATCATACAAATTGGCTATGCAATTACCTTTTAATTCCACACGTTCAATCTGCTTGTATGTAAACTAAGTCTTGTGATGTAATTGACTGTATAGTAGTCACACAATCGTGAAACATTCATGATGATCGATTCCGTTGATATTTTTTCGCTTGTCAAATATATCGTTCTTGTAAATTTTGAGCTCGATCAGGTTCAGAAAGCCTCTTCATCGGAACACAAATATATTATGAAATTGATATTTTCTATTCAATGATTTTGGGCTAGAAAATGAAGGTATATCCACCTTTAGTGAAAATGAAGAAATTTTTAAGATGAGAAATTCTAATGGTTCGGATCGAGCATTATAAAATTGACTTTACAATTGCCTTTTAATTTCATATACGTTCCACCTACTTGTTTTTTAACAATCTTTTGTTGTGATGGAATATTTAACACACGACTGCAACACAATTAGAACGATCGAGAGAAATTGATGTTCTTGCGTTTGTCAATTGTATTATTCTCGTAAATTTTGGGCTTGATTGGATTTAGAAAGCATGTTCATCAGAACACAATATCATTATGAAAGTGATATTTTCTATCTAATGATGTTGGGGTAGGTTTTTTTTAATTGTTGGGTGTTTTTAAAAATGCAGAAAAATTAAGGGCTGCAAAGGGTAATTAATGTGGGTAAAAAGATAAAGAAACGAAGGCGGCGCTGTGTGTCTCTCTCTCTCTCTCTGCCGATTGCTGCCTCTGCTGATTGCCGAAGTATGTATCTCTCTCTGAGCTGAAAGTTTCTCCATCCCTAGACTCTCTTTCTCTCTCGTTATATATTGGGCCATTATCTGCTACACGACCCCATATCTGAAGGTACCCTTCTAATCTCTCGCTTGATTCTTGAACGAATCAGAATTGGGTGTTTTTTAGAATTCCTCGATTTGTATTTTGATAATGGCTTTGAGATTTGGGCGTTAAACGAAGAATTATGTGGGGGAAATACTGTAAAAGAAATTTGAAAGTGTATAGCTTTTTGTAGATGATGATGATAATATAGATAGAACATTGGGTTTGAGATTTAGTATACTCTTGATTAGGAAGATGACAGAAAGACAGAGGTGTTTTACTCTGTAAATTACTCCAATGGTGAAAAAAAAAAAGTTTGTATCAAAATCTTCAAATTTATTTCTGTAATTTTGATCGTCTGTTGATGAATTAAAATGTTGGTTCGTTGATGAATTAATATGTTGGTATCTGCTTCTGTAATTTTTGAGTGTGATACATGTGGTCATGGATGATTCTCTGATTGTTCCGTAAAGAAATGTCAAACTTCAATTATGCTGCCATTTTATCTGTGTAAAACAACACCCCATTTAGCAATTTTCTATTTATTCAAAATACTCCTTCTGGTTATGTATGAATCAGCCTATATAGCTCACTAACCAATATGTTATAATAGCCAAGTAGGCAGATGCTTAAGATATTGCGGAAAGCAAGTAGATTTAAGGGATTTGGCATATGCAAACTCTAATGTTGGATTAATCTAATGCACTCAAGTAACTCAACAGTTGACCTAGATTATCACTTATGCTGAAGTAGAAGAGCATTGGTAACAAACCAGTAGGAAGGCCAAGCCTAAAAACAAGGTTTGAAGTTTAGCATTATTCAGTTAGGCTTGGGCACCCTCACCACTATGTAGTAGGAGAATCTTCATGGTTTTCTTACGTGGAATAATTTTCATTTCCTGTTTCTGACTTTTGAAAAGTACAAAAAAACTATTTGGCTATTGTTTTTCGGAACTGTTCGCATGAATTTTTTTTCTTTTGAAAATGACTCACGATTCAAGTATAACTGAAAAGATTCTAATAAATGTTCGATAGGTTACGAAAAGGATGCGTGTCCAAAACTTTTCTTTGTTGGCAAAAATCATTAGGCATTTCATCAAACATCTTGTGACTAATTTTGTCGTATCCTTTAGGGATTTACAACACAAAGGCTATCTGTTCCTTTTTTTCTCATTAGTGTTTCCCTTAAAGATGGTTACATAAATGTCATTTGCTTGGAGATGATTATCTTTTTTCCAGTACACTTGTATTGAATTGCACTAATTATTCATGTTATATGACAGTCAGCTTTCTTTTTTTCGTAAAGATCTATTTGCCTTGTTGCCTATTTATATTGTCTTATTGTAGAGCTCTGATATTGGTTTACAGAGAAGCCTAATGGATAGAAGTTGGATGTATCAATCTCGGTTGACCATTGAGTATCTGAACGGGGTAGAGAAATTCTTGAAGTTCGCATTTTGTAATGCAAGTATTGAGGGAAAAATTCTTTGTCCATGTGTGAGGTGTGGAAATGACAGGTGGGTGACACAATCTGAGGCAGTAGACCATCTAGTATGTGATGGATTTATCAAGGGATACACAAAATGGATAGCTCATGAAGAAGTTTTGTCATCTAGAACAAGTACTACAATTCCCGCTAGTGTAGATAATGCCTTTGGCAGAAATAACAACATGCGGGAGTTGGATACATTTGGGGTCTCAAATAGCGGTATTTGCATGGATGATGTACCAAATAATGTAGAGATGCCGAATGAATCTGCTAAAATCTTTTATAAGTTATTAAGTGATGCCCAAAAGCCTTTGTACCCTGGGTGTAAGGAGTATTCAAAGCTCTCACTGCTCGTTGAACTATTTCACAATAAGTGCCGTGGAAAATGGACTAACGAGTCATTTACTAGGAACCTTCAGACATTCAACAAGGCACTCCCAGAGGGTGAGAAATTGCCCAACTCCTACTATGAAGCTAGAAAAGTGTTGGGAGAATTGGGTCTCACATACATAAAGATTTATGCTTGCTCTAATGATTGCATGTTGTATTGGAAAGAACATATAAATGATATTGAATGTCACATATGTCATGAGCAGAGGTACAAAACCGTTGACAATCAGGAAGGAGCAGAAGAGACCTCGTCAAAAAAGAGTAAAAAGATCCCCAGAAAGGTTTTAAGCCATTTTCCATTGATACCAAGGTTACAGAGGTTGTTCATGTCATCAAAGACTGCATCTTTTATGAAGTGGCATGATGAGGGTCGCACCAAAGATGGTTGCATGCGTCATCCTGCCGATTCTCCTGCTTGGCAGACTTTCGACTTCAAACATAAAGAATTTGCTGCAGATTCACGTAATGTTAGACTTGGATTAGCGTCAGATGGATTTAATCCTTTTGGGATGATGACTAATGCGCATAGCACATGGCCTGTCATTTTGATGCCATACAACTTGCCACCTTGGATGTGTATGAAACAACCTTTCTTCATATTATCGTTGCTTATACCTGGTCCTTTAGCACCCGGGAATAACATTGATGTTTATCTGCAACCATTGATAGAGGAGCTGAAAGAATTATGGGCGGTCGGAGTAGATACACATGATGCTTCAACAAATCAAAATTTTAAGATGCATGCTGCACTATTGTGGACTATCAATGATTTTCCTGCATATGCAAATTTGTCTGGGTGGAGCACTAAAGGGCGTCTTGCATGTCCTTCATGCCATAAAGACACCTGTTCTTCTTGGTTGAGGTATGGTGGGAAGCACATCTACATGGATCATCGACGATTCTTGGAGGATAACCACAAGTTTAGACGGGACAAAAGGTCATTTAATGGAAAAGAAGAACGTCGAAAGGCACCTTGTCACTTAACTGGGTCTATGATACTTGATGAATTAAAAGACGTTCAATTTAAATTCGGAAAGCTAGTGAAGGATAATCTCGAGTTGCCATTCAACTGGAAGAAGCGCAACATATTCTTTGAATTACCATATTAGAAAGATAATTTACTGCGGCACAATCTTGATGTGATGCATATAGAAAAAAATATATGTGATAGTGTGCTTGCGATATTGTTAAATTTAGTTTCGAAATCAAAGGATCATTTGAAGGCATGCCAATATTTAAAAGATATGGGCCTTAGAAGGGAACTTCATCCCATAGAAGATGAATCAAGTCGAACATATTTGCCCGCTGCTTGCTTTTCAATGAATAAAAAAGAGAAGGACATCTTTTGCAAAGTTTGCTCCCATTAGCATTGAGAAAAGTATTGTCTAAGCACGTGCGGTCTCCTTTGATTAGATTGTGAAATTTTTTTAGAGAATTGTACGGTAAGGTTCTTCATGCTCGGGACTTGATCCGTTTAGACAAGCAAATTGCAGTAATCTTATGCGAGCTAAAAAGGATCTTTCCTCCATCATTTTTTGATATAATGATGCATCTACCAATTCATTTGGCTACTGAGGCCAAACTTGCTAGGCCGGTTCATTACCGTTGGATGTATCCCATAGAGAGGATAGTTATATTTTACATCTTTTTTGTCTTCTTTCTATTCATGACATCTTGTTTAGTTTTTCATTTAGTATTGTCAACTTTTGCTAATAATAGGTATTTAGCAACATTGAAGTCCTATGTGCGAAATAGGAATCATCCTGAGGGTTCCATTGCAGAAGGATATTTGGCAGATGAGTGTTTGATGTTCTGCTCTAGGTACTTGGAGGATGTTGAAACAAGGTTTAATCGAGTGGGTAGGAATGATGATGAGGGTTGTAGCACTACTGCAAGGCTGCCTATTTTTTCAATGCAAGGATGTCCATTTGGAAGAGTAGTGACAGAAACCTTGGACGATGAAACATTAGTAAAGGCACATCAATATGTGTTGTTCAATTGTGACACGGTGGATAAATTTTCCAAGTAAGAGACTTGCCAAAAATCATTATTTGTAGATGTATCATAAAACGGTAGTATATTGCTCTAATAATCAACTTGAATGTGCAGTCAAGACCAGACCATGATAAGGGATCAAAATCCTCGTTTGCGTCTATGGGCAACCCAACGTATACATAATGAAACGTTTGCATCTTGGTTTGGAAATCATGTAAGCATATAGATGACATGTATTTCTTTTATTCAGTCTTTTAAACAGGTGTTTTTTTAATCGATTAGTTGTTTGAAATATGTTGAAGACTCGCAACTTGCAGAGAATGAGCAACTTTCTGAAGAGCTTAGAGCTCTAGCTTGAGGTCTAGATGATGTAGGGAAGAGATATAGTGGATATCTTATAAATGGCTTCAGGTTCCACCCACGAGAAATTGAGAGGAAGAAATAATTTCAGAATAGCGGCATACTTGTTACTGCAACAACAAGTTTTTCAACTGCTAGTGACAATAATCCAGTGGCAGGGGATGTAACTTATTACGGTGTTTTGATTGATGTTATTGAGCTGAGTTACTTCGGAGAGCATAAGGTTGTGTTGTTTAAGTGCGACTGGTTGTCAGAAGGCAAAAACGCAAGGCCCGATGAACATGATTTCACCCTTGTCAATTTTTCACGATTGACACATGTGAATAAGCCTTTTGTTCTAGCTTCAGAAGATGTTTCAAAGACCTTATATTTTTTTATTTATCTTTTGGCATAATGTGTTTGGATACTCTTACGGTTCATCATCTAAGATGTAAGAATCGTACTCCTATTCCGTTCCCGTTGCTTTAATAGCCAATGCAGTACTTATGGTATTTTATTTTCCAACAGTGTAATTTGTGGTTTATTTGACTTCTGCCCTATGCTTTATAAAGGCTCTTCGGATTGGTCTATACACCTCCCTACTACTTGTGAAAAATGCTTTTATTATACCCAAGTCTCAACATGTCTTTGGCTGAAACAAATGAAACACATCATGAAATTTCCATGTTAAGGTTTTTGATTTATATGTTATTTACGAGCAATTCCCATATTACTCATCTATATTTAAGTGTTTTTTTTTTTTGAAATTCTTTCATCAAAGATGTTTTTCCTAAACTGTTAGGGTCAACAAAAACTCAGTGGATATTGAGGGAGAGTATATTCATTATTCTATATTGTGTTGCAGTTTGTCAGGCCTTGTCTATTGAAAATGCTACTGCTGTAGAGGGTTTTGTATTTGAAGGATCTGTGTTATGCTTATTGTTGTTGCTGCTGCCACCTCTGCTGTTATTTGCTTCATGTGTCATTGGTTTTAGCTCTGCTGATATTAGTTTGGCTCCTAAGGCTTTTTTGGGATATTGTTGATTCTTTCCTTAGCCGCTGGGCATCATTTTTTGGGCTTAAAGACTGTTTGCTCCATTTTTTGTTTTGGCCTTTGGTTTAGCTAGCTTGGCTTTGTTGCCTGTACAGTTTTGTGTCCTAGCTAGTTCTCGCTTGTTACATTTCTGGGTTTGGTTAGCCGCATTCTTTTTGTTTATTTCCTTGCTTTTTGGGTTTGTGGCTTACCAACTCTTTATACTTTTCCCTCTTTTGTTAAAATATTTGTTTTGCTTATAATAAATAAATGAACAGCAGACGATATCCAATGTAACACCAAAAAAAGTAGGCGGGAAAAGTAGAGTTATAGCAGTTGCAGATTTGGAAGGATGTTAACTTGGAGCTAATTAAAGTGGAGGGAAAAGTAGGCGGCAAATTGGAAGATACAGAGCTAATCCACAAATGGAAAAAGTAGGCGGGAAAAGTAGACAAGGATATGAGCCACATCCACATATGCCAAAGAAAATCGAGGCTGCAAAATTGCAAAAGTAAAATCCATTACTACCCTTTCAAGAAAAAAAAAACTGCCCATTTTAATACTTCTATTAATAAGCTGTTGGTTAAAAAAGTAAATCTGCAACCTCCCCACTAAACTTAGCAGTTTACCCCTTTCTTCTACTAATCAGAATTCTTCTTCTCCGATATTGTAACAACCTCTTAGCATTCATCTCACCAAGCCCGTACATAGAGCTCCTTGAGTTCATCTCCGTAATGTTTGCACTGGAAGCGAGTTTTCGACAATTGGTTAGCCCACTCTGAACCATTTCTCATTCATTCTCTGTTGTTCCTTTTTTTCATACTAGAGATCGGGCACTTGCAATGCGTGTGCAAATATAGCATCATCAAATATATGAGAATAACTTTTATTTTGTTTATGTATTTTGCACACAATAGAAATTTGCGATTTGTGATAGCAATCTATGCGAACAAAAGTAATTATACCTATCCATTATAGTACCCGTCAAGTTTCGGTTTGAGTTCGGTTGTGATTTTAGATTTTGATTTTTAGCACTTGTTTTGTCAAAAACGCAAGTTGAACAAACCTTCACCACTGTTGTACGTCCTCTTGATGGGTCAATATGGTCCCAAACATTGTGTTGAATTACATGAATTTGGTGTCAAGTTTTAAAACATGTGACAAATTTGTGGGTGACGCAATCTGAGGCAGTAGACCATCTAGTATATGACAAATTTATCACACAAAATAGATAGCTCATGGGGAAGCTTTGTCATCTAGAACACTTCTGCAATTCTCACTAGTGTAGAAACTGCCTTTGGCATAAATAATAGCATGTGAGTTGGTGCATAATATACTTGAGATCTCAAATAGTGATATTTTCATGAATGACGTACCAAATAATGTAGAGATGCAGAACGAAATTGCTTAAATCTTTTATACGTTGTTAAGTGATGCCAAAAAATCTTTGTACCCTGGGTGCAACGAGTTTTCAAAGCTGCCATTATTTTTTAAACTATTACACCAAAAGTGGCTTGAAAAATAGACCAACGACTAATTTACCAATCTACTTGGGATATTCAACAAGACACTTCTAGAGGGTGAGAAATTGCTCAAGTCATACCATAAAGCGAGAAAAGTGTTGAGGAAATTGGGTCTCAAATACAAAAAGATTCATGCTTGCCCTAACGATTACATATTGTATTGGAAAGAACATAAAAACAATACTGAATGTTAGATATGTCATGAATAGAGGTACAAAACTATTGACAATCAGGAAGGAGCAAAAGAGACCTCATCAAAAGTATAAAAAGGAACCCAGAAAGATTTTGTGCCATTTTTCGTTGATACCAAGGCTACAAAATTTGTTCATGTTATAAAAAATTGCATCATTTATGAAGTGGCATGACGAGGGTCCCATAAAAGATGGTTGCATGCATCATCCGACCGATTCTCATGCTTGACAGACTTTTGATTTTCAATATAAGAAATTTGCTACAGATCCATGTAATGTTAGACTTGTATTAGCATTTGATGGATTTAATCTTTTTGGGACGACGAGTGCTGCTCACAATATATGGTTTGTCATCTTGATGCCATACAACTGGTCACCTTGGATGTGTATTAAATAACCATATTTCATGACGTCATTGGTTATACTTGATTGTTTAATATATGAAAATAACATTGATGTTTATTTGCAACCTTTAATAGAGGTGTTGATATCAGATTTTACCCCATCGCTCAATATTAGGCAAAATAGGATGCCT
>JABCMJ010029781.1:0-10019 GCA_014822125.1 Arbutus unedo | reverse complement strand
TGAATTCTTCCGGCTTGTTCCGCCATAGCAGAGCATCAATCATTGGCTCATCGATGAACTATAATCGCGCTCCCATTGATTTCGATCTAAGTCTCTTCACGCGCTCCTAAATCAATTCCTCTCCTTTCGATTCTTTTGCCGAATCAAGCCCTAAAGTTCGGTTGATTTTTTTGTGTGGATCTGATCTGAGCTGAGCTGAGAATACCAACTGTATAAAGATAATGGCTTCAGCGAAGTCGACTCGGTCAAGGGGATTTACGGGCACGCCATCGAAGGTCAATCCCAAGGATTCCGGCGCCAAGCTCGAGGACAATCTCAACGTCTTCAAGTCCGATAATTTCGACGCCGATGGCTATGTGCAGTCCAAGTGTAACTCCTTGAACGAGAAGGTCTGAATTTCTTATTTGCTTATTTCCTTTTTACCCGGGAATTTATCAGTTTATTGAGTTTTTTTTTCCTGGTAATTCTTAACTTGAATTGGGCTTGTTATTTTCTTGTGCTAATGATAGCAATCGCTCTAGCTTGAGTAATTAACACTTAGGAGTTCAAATTGGTGACAGCTGGAAACTTTGTGAAAAATTTTCATTGAATTTCAGCAGTTAAATTATTTATAAGCAGACAATACTTGGTTTGAAAATGGAAATCGTTTTCTAAGAAGTAGATGATTTGAAGAATGATGCAATGGTGACCATATTTATACACCAAATTTGGGGGGGCAATTAAGTAATATGATTGGTTCCATGTACACACATACCAGATCATATGGTAGCCAAATATAGTCACCATACGTTTAGTCTTAATTTGGAAGTTGGAGTTGCGAGTGGAACCATATTATTCGTGACATTGACATAACATCCACGGGACGATAACTAACTTCAGGGGTCGAAAAGAGGGTTATCACAGTTGCATTCCCTGTTTCGCTTAAGGAATATAAATGGCATATTCGTGATGATTCTTGCAGTTTCCATTTGGAGTGCAAATATTTTCACAGAAGCATTTGTAGCAGATAATATAAGTCTCTCTAAACAAGAGTTGAAACCTCTAATTTGACAAAAAGTTTACTTTTGATGTACCATTTCACAAGAAGATAGTGCCTCATTTGAATGCATTCTAGTTGATAATTGTAATGATGATGATAATATGGATTCCCAGAAAAAGGTACCACAAAAGAGACTGTTATAGGGTGTATTATCCTCTTTCCAGCTCAGTCTTTGTGGTAGGAGTACATTTCCATTGAAATGCATTGTTGTGTTCCACTACATTTTCTTGTCGCCTGAAGCATCTACAAGCCAAGGACTAAGCATTTAACTATGGCCTTGGATTACTAATCTGTGCAGTTGTGTTCGAACTTCCAACTTTAATGAGACTGCCAGTGTTGTGTAGTCTGACACTTCACCAAGCAAATAAAGTGATTTCAATATCTACTATTCAAATCACGACTTTGTGTTGACTGACAGGACAAAAAAGATACTAAGATACATTTTCTATCCATAAATCGTCTCTACCAATTTCCCAGGCTCTGTTGTTTGATTACAATATTGATACCGGCATTGACTTACAGGAGATAAGGCAATTATGCTCAAATCTTCTGGATTTGAAGAAAGCTTCAGCTGACGAAATGCGTAGAAGTGTCTATGCTAACTACACAGCCTTCATACGGTGAGTCTTCTGCAACAATTGCTTGCGTATGTACTGCTCATCAGTGTATCCAAAGCATCTGCTCTGTGGTTTTTCATGACATCACGCTGACACTGTTATTGGTTTGTGGTTCTACTTTCGACCACTCATTTCAAGGGGTTGCTACCAACACACTCCTGAATTCCTACTTTCGAGTTTGCACAAACACATGCCAAAATATCGACGACTCTGATCGTTCTTGTCAGTGCCAAACTATCTTAAACAGAGCAAAGCTATCTCAAACAGAGCAAAGATGTGGTGCAACATCCTGTGTAACATTAAATTACTTACAATCTTCACATCCACTTTCCACATGAGAAATCTCCCCATTTTTGTTATGTTTTCTAAGGCGAGCAAGTGACCCAGGACATGAGATAGTATCCGAGGTGACCATCCACACAGGATGCCAAGGTCTTTAAGGTGATTCAGTCATCCACTTCTTCCCTGAAAACAAGGGGGAAAAAGCACAAAACAAAACACATACCCTCCCACACACACGGTATATGAAGCATTCCGCAGAAGGCACCTATGAACTCCACATCCCATTGATGAGGGCTGCTTTGTGACTTGGATAGCTGGTTTCCTTGTCCAGCTTGACTTCTTCATGTTACTGGCTAACATTAAATCAGTTTTGCCTAATAAAGGAAGAGCTAGATATTTATATATTTCCTACAACAATACTTATGACCTTCCTTCAAAGCTTATGCAACTTGGTACTCCATTTCTCCCAAAACTAGTCGTTAGACCATGTGTATGTGTTTTTCATGGATAAATTATGCCCTTCCTTCAATGGTTATTCAGTTTTGTACTGGGTTTAGAGGCTTGTATCACATTAACCGGGAAGAAGCTGTTGCAAATTTTGATCTTTACTTTTATAATCGGCAACACAAAATATATTATTGTGAAAGAATTATAGTACAAGATGGTTGGAGCCCAACAAGTCCCCTGTAAAGGTAAATACAAAGGAAAATAATACCTTCAATTACACATCACGTGCGATTCTCGATTCTCTAGAATTTACAAATTACTGGGACTCCATAAAAGAACGTACTACCCCTACCCAAAAAGATGACAAATAACAAATTCTACCAACAAAGAGCAACATCTTTTCTCTTTGCTCCAACCAAAGAACTAGAAATGAGAACAAAAAACACAATTCCACCTTGCTTTTACATCATTGTTTAAGACTTCTATTTCAAATGGATTGCTAATGTCCCTCCACTGGAATTCCAAATGAAAATACTCAGTGGCCCAATTTGAGTTACTCTCAAAGAGTAATATGTGCCATTTTGTGTATATATAAGGATAACGGAACTTGTAGGAAATGTCATCTAGGTTATTCACACAGACTCATCAAAATGAAACAAGTACAGTAGTACCCATGTCATACACTTTAAAAATGTATAAGGCCAATCATGTGTGGGATTTGTTTCCGCTTTCTGGTGTGTTATTCTAATGTCATTTGTTATTGTCTTTCCTCATTTGCATTGAGTAAAGTGCATTTGGCACTCTTAAGTTACAAAACAAGATTCTTTACCACAAATTATATCAGAAATTTAAAAAAATATGATCTTTTTATGCTGAGTCGGATAAGCCTTTGTTTAGAGGTTTGATTGGTTCGACCCCAAGATATGCACTCACACCCGACGTTCGTACTCGAATTCATTTAACATCGGAGGAGGGTGCAACTAATAATTGAGCTCTCCTTATATATCAGCATCATCTTCCACTTCTTTATAAAGCTGAGAGGAATCTAAAAGACAAATTTTATCCTTCTTTCCTTGCCTACGCAACGCAGGAAGTTCGGCTTTGTTTGGTAAGGATACACTTTTCGGCACCTTTTTATGTTAAAAGTTTATGAGACTTGTAATCTCATCGGTTTTCTTGCACTATATCTTTGCTGCTATAGGGTTGCTTATGTTTGAGAGATCATTTTATATTGTTTTTGAGTGGGCATCTAATGCAGCTTCGATTTAAAATCTTTTCTTCTTCAACAGCACATCAAAAGAGATATCAGATTTAGAGGGGGAGCTTTCGTCAATCAGAAATCTTCTATCTACTCAGGCCACTTTAATTCATGGCCTAGCTGAGGGAGTTCAAATTGATACAGTATCCATTACCGTTCCTGATGGTTTTGCAACAAATGGATTAGGTACTTATGAAGACAAAGAACCTTCGGACCTCGAGAAACAGTTAATAGAGTTCCCTGATCTTCTTGATGTTTTGTTAGCTGAGAGGAGGGTGGAGGAAGCTTTGGAGACTTTTGACGAAGGAGAACGTGTAGTTTCTGAAGCAAAGGAAAAGAAGACGTTAAGTCCAGGTGTCCTTTTGTCACTGCAGACTGCTATTACTGAACGTAGGCAAAAATTAGCTGATCAACTTGCTGAAGCTGCTTGTCAACCTTCTACGCGTGGCAATGAGCTTCGTGCAGCTATTTCAGCTCTTAAAAAGCTCGGGGATGGCCCCCGTGCTCATAGTTTGCTTCTCAATGCACATTACCAAAGATATCAGCATAATATGCAGTCTCTTCGTCCGTCAAGCACCTCGTATGGAGGAGCATACACTGCAGCCCTCTCACAGCTAGTGTTCTCTGCCATTTCTCAAGCTGCCAGTGATTCTTTTGCTATCTTTGGTAAGGAGCGAGCTTACACTTCTGAGCTTGTAATGTGGGCTACGAAGCAGACTGAGGCTTTTGCAGTCCTTGTGAAAAGACACGCATTAGCTTCATCTGCAGCCGCTGGAGGTTTAAGGGCTGCAGCTGAATGTGTGCAAATAGCTTTAGGTCATTGTTCCTTGCTGGAAGCTCGTGGCTTGGCACTTTGTCCTGTGCTGCTGAAGCTCTTTAGACCTAGTGTTGAACAAGCATTAGATGCTAATTTAAAGCGTATTGAAGAGAGTACTGCTGCCTTGGCTGCTGCAGATGATTGGGAACTTACATACCCTCCAGTTGTTACTCGTCAATCTGGCAGATCTTCAACTACATCTCTTGGTTCTACCACAGCATATCAGCACAAACTTTCCAGTAGTGCTCATCGGTTCAATCTGATGGTTCAGGTGAATATTCAGTTTGTGCCATAATTAGTAATTCCTGTAGAATATGGAATCATCTCCTTCTCTGTAACTCAAATTTTTCGTACGCAAAAGTGTGCTGGCAGCCTGGCATACCATACTTATGTGGACCATCTTTCCTGAATGCTCCTAGTGCATCATGTAGTGGAAACATAGTGTATTAAACAAGTGGTCCTCTAAGTAGCATTGTCAGTTGTATGATGGAGGCAATTCTTTATTTAGAGTTGTCAAGCCTTCAACACACTTGTAAAGGTGTCAGTCAATACACCAAAAACAGTGTCATGTGTTACTATTAACTTGGGCTTAAGTATTTGGGTCATTTTGTAGGCTCCAACAAGTTACTGGACAAGTAGTCTACATTGGGCATTGCATTTGCAGTTTCCTCTACCTCATCTTTTGGATGAAATTTGGATTCCCAGCTGTTCTTGTTACTTCAGTATGCTGTTTAGTTGGTCTTAGGTGGCCTATTTAAACTATTATAGTTGAAGTATATTGACTGCTACTCACACTTCTTCTACTCAGAACTGGTTATCTATTCATGTGCTTTGAGTGTTTTTGGTCATCGATATGTTATGCTTTCCTATTTGAGTTTGTTGAGCTTTGATATCTGATAATCGGTAACTGATGGCTTTTGTTTAAAGAAAAGAGAAGTACTTGAGTTCGACGGCATCTGCTTGTATGATGTTATTGCTTGCAACTTGCTGATCTATTCCTTTGATTCATTTTGCTGATATTTTAACTGCTGTTATAGGATTTCTTTGAGGATGTGGGACCACTTCTTAGTATGCAATTGGGAGGTAAATCTTTGGAAGGTTTGTTCCAGATATTTAGTTCATACGTTAGTATGCTTATAAAAGCATTACCTGGCTCCATGGAGGAAGAAGGAAACTATGAAGGTTCTGGAAACAAAATTGTCCGAATGGCTGAGACCGAGTCCCAGCAAATCGCATTGCTTGCAAATGCCTCCTTATTAGCAGATGATCTTTTACCACGTGCAGCCATGAAGCTTGCCCCGATTAATCAGGCTAATTACAACGACGACCCTCGCAAAAGACCTGCGGATCGGCAAAACCGTCATCCTGAGCAAAGGGAATGGAAGAGACGTCTTGTGAGCTCGGTTGATAGACTGAAGGATAGCTTTTGTAGACAACATGCTTTAGATCTTATTTTCACCGAGGAGGGTGATAGTCATCTTAGTGCAGACATGTACATTAACATGGATGGAAATGCTGATGAAACAGAATGGTTGCCTTCCCCAATATTCCAGGTATTTACAATTGTTGGATACTTTTCTTATCTTGGCTTTCATCGGTATTTTCACATCTTTTGGGTCACGTAGAATGTCTTGCTTACACAAGTTTCTGTTACTTGTGCTTGTTATAGGATGATTGTATGCACTTTTTTGGGTTTCTCGTTTTCTTGCATGTGTCAGTAGTCTTACCTTCTATTTCTATTATTTGCTTTAGACTTGATAACACTTCTTCTTGGTTCGTAGTAGCAGCTGCTGATCCAACATCTCATCCTTGTCCATTTGTGAATGTTCTGAACTTCTATTTTTCGATTACCTCTTCAATTCCTAGAGTCTTGCACCAGAAGACTCAATACAGAACCATAAGTAGCTGGATAGAAGGCTTGTGAATGCTCATTGATAAGGATTCTTTTAGGACAAAGTTTTATGCAATATTTATTATTAAACCTTGTCTTCAATTTTTATGTGATTTGAAATAGTTTCTGGTCTTTTGTTTTTTACTTTCTATTAAAGTTCTTACCCCCTTTTTTGTCGATGTCTCTATCACTATGCAGGACCTTTATGCTAAACTTAACCGGGTCGCTAGTATAGCATCAGAAATGTTTGTCGGTAGGGAACGATTCGCAACATTATTATTGATGAGGCTTACAGAAACGGTCATCTTATGGCTTTCTGAAGATCAAAGTTTTTGGGATGATATTGAGGAAGGACCAAGGCCGTTGGGTCCTCTTGGTCTTCAACAGGTGTGGAAAGTTGATACCCATTTAGTTGCTGGGGCTCTATGTTACATGAATTGTGGACATGGGTTTTTGCTTACCTGTTGATTCTTGTGCAGTTCTATTTGGACATGAAATTTGTTGTCTGCTTTGCTTCCCAAGGGCGTTACCTATCTCGGAATTTGCACCGAGTTGTCAATGATATCATATCTAAAGCGATGGCAGCATTTTCTGCCACAGGAATGGATCCATACAGGTACAGACCCACTGTTTCTTAATTGTTTGTCTGGTTACCTCTACTTATATTGCTTGGAATATTTGGTTGTTTTGTGGATGTATTTGAATCTGGCATTTCCCCATGTAGCATTTGATTGCTCTCCTGAGGCTAATAGCTAATGTTATTGTACTTTGCAGCGTACTCCCGGAAGATGACTGGTTCACTGATGTTTGCCAAGATGCAATGGAGAGATTGAGTGGAAAATTTAAAGTTGCCAATGGAGATCGGGACCTCAGCAGTCCAACGGCTTCTGTCTCAGCACAATCAATTTCATCCGTCAGATCTCATGGGAGTTCTTAATGCATAACTGTTTCCCCTTGTCTAAATTAGGCGGCAATCAGTTATCCCTGATGGATTCACATGCAGTCCTTGTATTCATGGTAGCTTTTGGGTTTTTGTTTTTCTTCCTTCTAATTTTCCATGATCTTCTCCATTAGTTTTTTTCCTCTTCATTTAGTACGCAATCCTACTACCATGCTTGTCGCTTGGTGTTTGTAATTTCATAAGATTTAGGAATTCTTTTCAGATTCTTGTTGTTGGAGCATTTGATTTTGTGTAATGTTGATGGCTCTATTGTTCTTGAATCCAAATTTGTTAATATTCTTTGACTACTCCCATTGTGGGAGCGCTTGAGTTTGTGCAGTGTTTCATACATTCATTTTGATCATTTGCTCCCGAATTCAAAGTTTGTTCTAGTTATCCTTTGCTCCTGATGCCACGACACATGAAAATTCATTGCTGATGAAAAAGTCTTATATTTTGTTGTATAGATGTCTTTCTCTTCCTTTTACAATGGATTGGTTTGTCAACTCGCTGAAAAGAATTGGTAGGAACATTTCAACATGAAGGAATCTAAATCCAAAGGGTGTTGCATAATAATAATGATATTAGATGTATAAATATGTACAACAGAGCAGGGAAGGTCATAATAAACTTCCCACTTATTAGATACCTACAATCTATACCTTTTGCTTGATTTGTAAAAGAGAAGGATAGGACAGTCACCTTTCTAACAATTCATATGATCATATTTCTTCCTTGATTTCAATCATCTCTAAGGTTTGGTGAATTGGGGTATTAGTTTCTGTTGTAGAAAACCCTTCATCGTGCGAGAAAATCTCTTCTGCAAGCTGATAGTCGCTTCTAATTGGACATTGTGGGTAGTGACCTGCTGCTGCAGGCACTGCCTTGGCTTCGTTTGTTGGTGTTTTTCCATTGGATGCATCAGATGATTTGTCTTTTGCCTCATCGAAAGTTTTAGCCATTGCTATAATCTTTTGCCAAATTGATGAGTCATTAGAGGCTAGGATGTCCCTGGTCTCGTATAGGAAGATAGACACAAATAAGATGAGAGCAGAAAGCGAAGATATGGCAGCAAAAACAAAAAGACCCTTAAAACTATCGAGCGTGAGGCTATCAGAGATGATCCTGACACCGTCTTTCTCCGCACAAGTAGCTCCTTCTCCCAACCATGATCGTTCGATTGTAGTCATTCTACCCCCTTGTGTTGCATTTAAGATTGCTGTCGAAACGTCAGGTACTAGAGGAGATCCCTTTGGGAATGCCTGCAGGTAAAGATCCACATACAACTTGTTTAAGAGAGGACATAGAGCTGGCAACCTGGCAATACGGAAAAATTTCATGGATTTCGCTATTTCAATAGCACTTTTATACAGAAATTCGAATAAGTTACGGCTTTCACTTAGAAATTTAACATATACCATTGTAAATGATGTTGAAACTGTTTTTATTCTGTTCTTTGAATCCTTTTAAAAACTCCTTAGGGTATATTTGATGTTGATGCTTTGCTTGACAAAAAGCATGCACACGCACACGTACAGAGAGAGAGAGACTCACAAATCCAAAGCCTGCGGCCTTGTAGTTAAGTCCCACCATAGTGTATTTGGCACAATTTTTGGGTTTGGAAAGGAAGAGCCTTATATAAGGGAGCTCGTCGATAATTGCAGCAACTCTTCCGCTGGAAAGGGCTTCATCATACTCTTCCAATGTGCTATAGTTGGTAATTTTGGAGGAATCAAATCCATAATTCTTAAGTAGCCCTCCAACAAAAGAATCCTTCTGGTAGCCAACATTGTCCTTATTCCGTATGAGGTCTTTTATATCTGTGACACTAGGTTTTAGCTTTTGCACTGTCAACATTGATGTTAAGCTAGCTGTATAACTTGATGTCAGCACGAGCACCACGAACACCCACACGATTACAACAAATCTCGATAAGTTACTGATCAACTTCTCCTCTGCAAAACAAACAACAAAACTCAAGTTCTTTTCTCCTTCAGAATTTTTTTTTGTTTATGAATACCATAATGATGTTTGCAGTGCTATTCGATTATGGATTAAGCATGTTAAATGAGAGTAAGCATGTTGTTTTCATCAAAGTTTGCGATGATGATGGACTTACTGTGGGCAAAAACAACTGTGGAGAAGGAGAACCAGAATATTATTCCAACTTGCTTGTGAGGCGGGCCTCGAAATTCTTCATTTACACGATGCTCAACAACCCAAACCACAAATCCGGTGAAAACAAAGAAAAAACCAGTTGTTAACCACAGATCCATGTTTAGGGGTTTCATGAAAATCCATGCATTCTTCCTATCATCATCCTTCATTCGAACAATCATTGCCACGCTAGACTCCGTATACGGGAATGTAAAATCAACAAATCTTGATCTGTTTGATAAAATGGTTATATCACCCACAACAGCATCGTATTCCTAGAGACGACACAAAACTTTGGCTAGTTAGCAAAGTAGAAAAAGAAAATTAAAACATCTCATATTCAAGTTGCAAATTTTGTTACCCCAAGAAAGATCTGGTAGACAAGCTCATCGTAACTTCCACTGCTCTCGCCATCAGGACTTTTGAAGGCATGAAACTCATAGGGGACAACATATGGCAACGAGTGCTCCATAACTTCTTTGAACACATCAATGCAGAAACCCTTGACCGTCACAGCATTAGTTTGAGTATCCGTTTCCACCGAGACAAATTCAGTGAAGCCACCTTTGAC
>JABCMJ010029776.1:0-13278 GCA_014822125.1 Arbutus unedo | reverse complement strand
GGTGAGTAATTATAAGTAAAATAGTAACAAAATTTTAAAATCTCAAAAGTAGCTCCACACCTACTTTTGAGATTGTAGCTCTAAAAACTTATTTTGAGAATCTTACAATCAGAATCTCATCATTAGAATTTCAAAATCAACATCCCAAATACTTAAAAATCTCCGAATAAGAATTTAAGAATCCCAAAAATACCTCTAAAATTACTCCCAAACACCCACTTAATATAAGCTAAGCAGACCCATACTTAAAAAACAATATTGCAGGTGAAGTTAAGCTAAGCTGTGATAAGCTTTAAAATAATATATACACACACAGTCCCTTTCGAGGGATCTCTTATTTTGTTAAAATACAGATTTCTCATTTTCTGAGCAAATTTTAATGATATCAACTGTTCAATGTATTTAGAATATATTTTTAAAAGTACCTGCGAAAAATCAGCTCAAAAAAATATAGAAAATGGTTTGATTCAAGCAATTTTTCATAAATGCCGACAAAAATAGTTGTATAAAAAACTGGTTGGATCAAACTATTTTTGATAATATTTTGAGTTGATTTCTCGCGGGTATTCTTAAAACATTTTCTAAACATATTGAACAATTCAAATCATCAAAATTTGACCACGAAAGAAGAGGTCCGCATTTTAACAAAATAAGAGATTTCCTATTTTATATATATATATATATATGTGTGTGTGTGTGTGTGTGTGTGTGTGTGTGTGTGAAAATTTTGAAATATTCTATGCAAGTTGTTTGAAAGGGGTATGAATGTTCAGGTGTTACAACTTAGCATGGACCCCACCATTACATGTTGATGATGAATGATTGTTTAGGATGTTTTGCGTGATTGACGTCGAAATCATAGATGAACATGTCTTTATTTATAAGGTGAGATCTCTCCGAATCTTACTAACTACAAGAGAGAGAAAGAGAGAGAGAGAGATAGGTCACTTGAAAAAGAACACATACATATAATTACATCTGTGCCTATATATATATATATCATTGAGAATTTCTTCCAAAGTCTTGCCCGCAACTCCTAACATGGCCCACCTTGTCTCCCTTTCTTATGAGTGCTCCCTTCATAGTTTTCATATCTTCTCTCACCAAAAGTCAAAATTTCCCCACATCAGAAAATTTGATCCTCCATGATTTCATTATCTTTGTATGAAAGCTCTTAATCTTTTACAACGGTTATATTAATCCATCATGATTACCCATAATCACTCCGATCTACTGGTGATTCGAGAAAATTATGAACAGTAGGGCTTCATGATTAGTGGATATTTCGGATATCCTTAAGTAGGAATATAAATAATGTCATGGGTAAGTCAAAAGTCAACCTTGGTGATCATTTCCATAATATCAACACCACAATGGTGTATAAAGAAAAAATACCAAAAAAATGTGTCAAAAAATTAATAATCAACTAGTGGCTCGAAATTATTGAGATTCAATGCGACCAGTGTAGTCGAAACCACACCAAATTTGAATCTTGACCATAAATTATTTACAAAGTATACAAAAAAAGAGCAGAAATCCACCAAAAAATTCTTTTTCTTTTTGTCAGTGAGTAACCAAATTGAGATCGAACTTGAATAACCTAAATGTTGAGGCCAACACCGGGTGTTGAGCCAAGTTTTAATTGTCAAATAGAATAATGAGGGAGGAGACTAGCTAGAGAGATCTGGTTATGATAACCACTCCATGCATCATTTATGTGGGACCAATCTACGGGTGGATTTTTAGTCCCTAACCTGAAATTATGGGTATAGATTTAGGAGTTAGATTAGAATCTCCATCATTTAAGATGTGTTATGCTAAAACCTAACCAACTTTATGCTTTATTTTGTGGATCCAATGATTTTTGTCCTTGGTTCTTCCTTTCTCTCACTTTGGGAAGGTTAGAAACTAGGGAGGGTAGGGGTCGGGCCACATTTATACCCACTATGGGGATCAAGGATTTTGGTCTGACTCATAAAGCCAAATGGGTTGAAGTGATCTTTTGATTACTAAAGTGAGTAGTCATATTCAGAAAAGGGTGGGAAGTTCACACAGTTGTTGGAACAATATTGGCTAATTAAGTAGTACTTTTTTTGTCTTTATAAGTCCTTTGTTGATTACCTTTCATTTCAAAGGTGTTTTAGTCAATTAAGTTCAGTGAATCAGGAGACAATATATCACTTGAAAAATATCTGGATTCATGCATTATGAAACCTAATATAATCACGGATACAAATGTACAGTTGGAGACACATACACGAGTTAAAGACTTTTGAAAAATTGCATGAGTTTGACATTGAAATTCCTAAGATATTTTTTTATTGGCAAAAGAAATGATATATTTATAAAATAGAAGATTCCAAACAAACTTGGGACCCGAAAGCCAAAACGGGATCATAACAACATAAACAGATCACAACCAGGTTGGCACTTGACTAGACCGACAAACATATGCCACTTAAGGCCCAAGAGAAAACACCTGACAGTTGGCAAGATACCAGCCAAATACAAACAGAACACCCTAGCCTACAAAACCTGAAAATACAAAGACAATGTACAGGGAAAGGGCCAGAAGTTAACAATCAAAACAAACAACTCGGGCATGACCCAAACAAAAATGCCCTTCCTTGTTGTCGATCAGAGTATCATCATGGCAAAACAACAACCTTCAATGAAGTAGTAGGAATTGCAATAGATAAAGAGATATCTGGCAGCCAAACATATGAATATTCCATCGTCAAGATGTTCAAAAGAAAAAAGCATCACCAATAGCTAATGAGGGAATTGCGGCAGCTGAAGAAATATCTGGCAACCAAACGTATGAATTCCATCCTCAAGACATCAGTACTCGGCATCATTCCAAAATCTGCAAAGAGTAGCAGTCAATCAACACTTAGAAGCCTTCAAAGAACCGTCAAATGTATAACATCAAAACAAGGACCATCAATAACTTATAAACCATTCAACATCCGGTTCGATCTATGCTCTTGACACCTAGATTGATGCTCTTTCCTTGCATTCTTTGAGAATCCAAAAACAAATCACTCGTAGTCGATCAACGCTCATGAGGAATGTAGTGAGGCTCTATAAGGTTTCTTGTACGTTCGGCAGCCAGAATAATAATTTAAGATTAATAACCTGATTATATACCTAATAATCAATAAATTATAGTTTAACCCCAAAGTTCATTCAAATACCAAATTAAATCCATAACCTTCCAAAAAAATATAATTTTGCCTCAAAATCCTTATCAATCCCAATCTATCAAATAGTAGAATTACAAGACTGTGCATGGTCCCTACAATTTCTGCACCGATTGCAAGGGATGACGGGACCTAGATGAGCAGGACTTTATGTTGTTATCTCCAAGTTCACCCATGTTATCTCTAATTTTTTCCTCTTTTGGTTGCATAACTATGAAAAAACTTTGTGTTGTTATCTCCAAGTTGCATCCGTGTTATCCTTGATTTTTGTTTCCATAGACTTTCTACTTTTGAAGCAATCTTCCTAGTTCTTTCCTGAGTTTGCATTTGTTGCAAAATTCTTCTTCTATTAATAGTCTATGTTTTGCAATGTCATCCATCTTCTCCACCTCAAGCTCAATTTTTTTAGTTGTTTATTGATATCCCATAATTGCCCCTTGTTCCAAACCTTTAATCTAGCCTTGAGTTCTCTTAGCTTTTGTTGGATAACAAATTCAACCCACACATTCAACTAGTAATTTTTCCAAATTGAATTAACAATCTTCATACAATTTGGATATTTGAGCCAGAAGTTCATGAACCTAAAGGAATTGGGTCCCCAGTCCTTGGTAATATCTTGGATATTATAGGGTTGTGGTCTGAGATGATTCTGGACATCCTCTATTGGGTAAGATTGAATCTCTACAACCATGTTTGGGACACTAGAAATTTGGTACTTCATACCATGTGTACTTCATACCAAGCATGGGTATGTCAAGTAGTTCCATATGGTTAATGAATTCATTAAATTCTATCATTTCCCTGTCCATTCTAATGCAACCCTTTCTTTCCCCTATTGATTTGATCTGGTAAAAATCCCGATGACGGCACCAAAAGTACATGTGAAAGGGCTTTAAGAGTGCTTAGTTTATTAATTACTTCCTTAGTGAGTCATTATTGGGTGCATACACATTGTCAATGATGCAATGGAAGTTCCTTACAAGAATACCAAGACACTGTCATTATTCACCAGTTCATGAATGTAATTCCTTTTCAAAGGCCATCCCAATCCTCTCATATTCCAAGACACTGTCTTCATGGGAAATTAGAAGTAGGTTAGACCTGGATGACTTGATATCAGACATCAGTTTGTCCCCCCTGCATTTGGGTCTCCTCTTTATTCTCTGACTCTATCATGTTCTTAAAAGCGCCTATAGCATTATCACCAAACTGAATTCCCAGTTTATTGATGATAGTAATAGTGGCTCCAATTTTCTCAAATAGTTGTTGGTCCTCAAAAGATAGGTTGTCTTAGATTGTAGATGAATATACATTAGTGTGGGCATTCTCCCCCACATAAATTACATGTACTTGGTTATCCAGTAGGTATTGAGATCGTTTTGTATGAAGCGCTTTACGGATGATCGTATTGATCATCTGTATGTTGAATCAAAGTTGGAGAGACGAGTTTTCAAGGACTAGATATTGTATAAGAGATGACAAAAAAAGTCAAAGTCATTCGATAGGGAGTACTAGCAGGATAGAGCCAACAGAAGAACTATGCGGATAAGAGAACCAAATCTTTGACTTTCAATGTCGGGGATCGTGTATTTTTGAAAATCTCACATTGTCGAAGAATTATTCATTTTTGTAAGAAAGGGAAGATATCGCCTCGATACATTGGGTTATTCAAGATTCTACAACGAATTGGGGAAGTTGCTTACCGCTTAACACTATCACCTCAGATTGACAAAGTACACAATGGATTTCACTTGTCTATGCTATGGAAGTATAAGGCACATCCAACCCACATCCGCAACTGGGAAAAAGTCACTATTGAAGACACAATTTACAAAAGTAACTCATACGCATCATCGATAACGAAGAGAAAACACTACGAGGGATGAGCATCCAATTGGAACGAGTTCTAGGGTGTCATTGGAATATAAAAGAATCAACATGGGAGTGGGAGGATGTTACACGCGTCAACCATCCCTACTTTTTGAACCTTCTATGTTGTAATTTCAAGGATGAAATTTGTTAAGAAAAATAGATTGTAAGGACCTGTATTTTAATAAATAAATAAAAGAAAAAACTTATATTTTAAATTCAATTTCGAATATTTATTCAATCCTGAGTAATTTAGTTTTTAATTCGTATATTTACATTGTATATCTTATACATATGTGCATACATCATACATGTGTGCATTTCATACATATACACTTTATCTACACATCCTTACCATGTACCCCTTACCATGTGGTGTTGCCACACCAGATCTTCTCCCACTTTTTCCTCCCACGATTTCATCCAAAACCAAACCATCAACATTTACCCACTCAATTGTCCCCCCCCCCCCCCCCCCCCCCAACACACACAGAGTCAAGGTCATCAAGCAATCCCACCATTTATTTCTGCCAACTTTTTCCTCCTTACTCCATCTCCCTCATCAGTCTAATCTTCCCCTCACTCCTACAGCAAAAACCACCCACTTTCCTGCTATTTTCATCCAAGACAATACTCTTCATTCCTTCTATAAATGGAATCTCCCTTCTCCTCTTTCATTCACATGTTTTCATTATATTTCAGAGTTTTAGAGAGTGAGAAAGTAACCCATTTGTGAGTAAGAGATAGTACTTAAAAATTTTAAGTAGAAATTGCAAAAGAGATAGAAACCCAATTGGAAGTCTTGTCCAAGTTCTATTTCATCAATCGAACTTCCAATCCTTCAATTAAAGGTAAAAAAATTCATCTCCAACCTTTCATTTATGTTCGCGATCAATTCACGAGCTTTACGAAGCTCCAATAAAGGAAAAACCAGAAAATCTATTTGGAGAAGATGAGTTTCAACTAGTTAAAATTTCTTCTCAGACAATTAAAGCACTTCTCTGTTACTTTATTGAAATACTTGATCAACCGGTAGAAATATTTATCAATCGGTTCATTTATCAACTGGTTGAAAAGCCTACTATTCAAATATTATTTTTCATGTTCAACCGGTAGAACTCTACTTTCAACCAGTTGAAACACTTACGGTCCAGATTTCATTATTCCACTTTCAACCAGTAGAGACATTAGTTCAATTATTTCCATTGAATGTTAAGTGATAATGCTTAAACGTTGAACACGTGTTAGGCTATACATAAGTGTTGATTGAATAATGTATATTGACCATAATTAGACGTCTTCGCGTACTTTAATTGTATTTCGTTATTAGGATGTAACGCTTAAGCTATTATAGCATGTTCCTGAACCTTGTACCCACTTATGACATGCTTCCAGACACTTTACACTATATACATGCTTACGTGTTTACTTGCACTTTAATTTAGGATAATTTATATAAAACTTCCTTTATCTATCACTCAATTTCTCTTAACTCCCCTTCATCTTCTAATTTTCCTAATGTACCCTTGATCTTTTTCAAATGTAATAATCGACTCCTTTTGGATTGACGCAGTTAGAGGAGAATAAGGTAAGCAGTTATTTGTGTCAACCCAAAAGAGGTCAATCGTTATATTTGGAAAGATCAAGGGATACATTAGGATAATTGGAAGATGAATGGGGTTAATTAAAATCGAAAGATAGATAAAGGAGTATTTATGTAAATTACCCTTTAATTTATCATTCGATATTGATAACTCATTGATGATGGAACACTTGGATTTTTCTAGATATATGGTTTGACTTGGACTTAGGATCTTTGATACAAGCCCATTGACATATGGAAACATTGTATTATTGAGACTTGGACATTGTGAATTATCGTTCTCCCTTGTGGCATATTTAAGACGTCATTAGGCGTGATATGACTTGAGCTGAATTATGACTTGTGTTGTGTTGTGTCATTAGTCAAGTTGTGTCATTAGCCAAGTTGTTTCATTAGCCATGTCATGTAATGAGCCAAGTTTTATCTAAAGTTGAGTTGTGTTCATAAGTCATATCGTGTCCTTTCTAATAAATTTTAGTTGTAGTAAAAATAGAGTACGACGTATTTTTACATCAAACATAACGTACGGGAGGCGTAACATTTGAGAGCATAATGGTTAGGAACATAGAAAATGGGAGCCAACATTTGGGAATAACAATGGTCAAGAGCAAGGTCAGCAGAGGGGTTGGGGTTATATCAGACGGAAGCATCACAAATACGTGAGATAATGAGTACTTTTTATGATAGAGCGATTAGCATGATCAGTTGTTATTCTATGACGTGGTAATTATCACGGTTTGAGTGGTTTGACTTTAAAGAACATGATTGTTGGATAACATTCGAGGATATGGATTGAATGGTTAACCTTTGGACATTACGATTGGACTCAAGTTATTTTTTTTTTACAATAACCTTGATTTATTTAATTTTGCACTTATGGGTTACCGCTTCCGTTTATCTGCATATCATTAATGCATTGTTATCATATACATAAATTAGGATCTAAGGGTGAAACTTGTTTGCCAAGTCTTATCGCTTACGGTGCTACATTTTGCCCCTGACATTTTATGCTAGGTACCGAAGACGGTGTGCAAGAACCAAAATATATGGCCAACGACGACAACAACAACACAAAGAAAGATCTTGTCGAGCCATGGTTTACTTATAGTAGGATTAGTGTTATGAAATTATAATGTAAATTATTTTGTGGACCACTCCCGTTTGGAAAAACTTTATTTTGTAAAATAAACATGGACTTTCCTCTACTATGAAATGAAGAAATATTTGGACGCTAGTTACTTTTTTTAAATTAATGTTTCTAAAATACTGGGCATTACAAGAGTTGTCAACGGTGTTTGTGTAGGGACAAATTAATTCAAAGCATACTGGTGAATTCCATAAAATATACATCCATTATATTGATAATAAAACAAAAAGATTTATAGATCATAATTGAAGTTACAAAATATGAGTCAAAATGAAGATCAATCATAAACTATAAAACAGTATTTAAACCAATATGAATGCGATAACTGAGTCTTATGTATTCACGGTCCTTTTAAGACTGATTCGTCTCCTCATCATGGGTATTCGAATATCGAAATCGGCATCTGTCTCTCAATGTAAAATGGCTCAATCGAACAGAGGAGCTCCGACTATAAGATGAAATTATAGACAAAATTTTAGTGTTACAAACCAAGAACGGGATTGAAATTTATAGAGTCTTGAAAAGACCTTTGAGCTGCAAAATCTTGGAGTTGCATAGAAACCTTTGAGTTGGATGCATGAATGGAGAAACCTTTGAGTTGCATGGAAATCTTTGAGTTGCATACAGGAATGGAGAAATTTTTGAGTGGTAGACCTCAAAGGCATGCATGAATGAGGACCTTCCGATTACCTCAAAAGGCCCACCAGTTATCCCAAATTTATTTACTCAAAATGTTCAAAATCATTTAGAATTTTCAACAATCTCCCACGTAAAAGAAATTGAGAACAATTTGATGCAGAGTGCAAAGCAGACATGAAGAGAGAGTATAACGAATAATCTCTGCATATGATAGGTAGCTCTAAACCTTAAACCTTTTCTTGTGAAAGACTATCGGATTTATTGGCTGACCAGTGAACGTGATGTCTTTAACTTTCTACCATTTGTGTAAACTGAGATTATAGACTCCACGCAGGAACTTTTCTTAGCATAGTTCAGTTATCACTAGTGTGTTCGTTTTAAACCCTTATGAGTTGATTGGGCAAGTCGACCCCCACAAGGGGCATTGCCCTCAGACTCCCTCTTGGGGGCGTTGCCCCCTTGGACCCCCGCTTATCCCCTTGAGACTCCCAAGGGTACCCTGATGCATGGCAAATGTTGGACAAAATTTGGTTATTGAGTTTCATTATTGTTCCAATTATGTTTTGTTCTGTTTTTATGATTAAGATCTGTTTACTAATGAGTGTTTGATCTTATTTTTAGTGAAAAATATCGACTGAAAAAGAGCCTAGCAATGTGACTGGACCAAGCAACGGCAATGGAAATGACATTTGTACAAATGTTGCTCTACCGAATGTTCTATTGGTCGGAGAATTTACACAAAACATGAATTCATCAACCATAAATTATAAAATAGAATATAAACCAATACGATACAAAATTGAATCATGTGTATTCACAGTTCCCTTAAGATTGATTCTCCGCCTAACAGTGGATATTGAAGGATCACAACCAGGGTCTGTCTCCTAGGATAAAACAACTCCGACCTTCGTCCACATGAACTTCATTGCGTTTGCCTCTCTCTCCCACAAAGAACTCGAATATAGAATAAATTGTAGACGAAAGATGTATATTTTCTAGAATTCACAAGTATGCTTCGAATTAATTTTTTCCTACAATCTTAAGACTGATTTGCCACATCACCGTGGGGATTATAGGAGAGGATCACAACCAGGGTCTATCTCATCATAAAACAACTCAATCGAATGAAGGAACACTGACCTTCATCCGCATGTTGAACTTCACTGTGTCAGCCTCTCTCTTCCACAAAGAACCCGAATATAGAATAAATTGTAGACGAAAGATGTATATTTTCTAGAATTCACAAGTATGTTTCGAATTAATTTATTCCTACAAGCTTATGACTGATTTGCCACCTCACCGTGGGTATTAAAGAATCACAATTGGCGTCTATCTCCCAAGATAAAACGGCTCAATCGAACAAAGAAACACCGACCTTTGTTCGCATGTCGAACTTCACTGCGTCTGTCTCTCTCTTCCACAAAGAACTCATATATAGAATGAAATTGTAGACAAAATTTCAATTTAACAAACCAAACAAGACTGGATTATTTATAGAAACTTGAAAATACCTTTGAACTGCAAAATCTATGAGTTACATAGAAACATTTGAGCTGCATGCATGAATGAAGAAACCTTAGTAGTAGACATCAATGACATGGATAAATAATGGACCTTCTGATTATATTGCCGCGAGAGACCCTCCAATTATCCCAAATTCATTCACCCAAAAAGTTTAAATTCTTTTGTAATTTCCAACAGTTTGAACTCCCGATCTATACCTTTCTTGCACTCTCCTTGTTCTGTTTTTGTTGAAGACAGACATCCATCCCCCTTTGTCATTCTGTTTATCTGCTAGTGATCCCCGAATGTAAAAATAATCACCAAAAGTATTTTGTTACGGGTAGGATTTGACGCAAAATGTCTTTTTCCTTGTTGTAGCGTCTATTTGTTGTTATGTGAGCAAAGTGGTACTAATTGAGAAAGTTTAATTATATGAAAATGTCATCTGCCTCCAATTAAAGTTTCAGCACCAACTTACGTTAATTCAATTATTTTCGGTTTCTATTTCTAGATCTAGTTTGGAAAGAACATGAGAATAAAAAAATTGGAGAATTTGAGTTAAATTTATTAGCTGCATGTGACCAAAAACCGGCATTGTAAAAATAAAAATAAAAAATACTTATTCAATAGCAAGAAAACAAGGTTAAACACCGGCGAAGATTGTGGATAATTAATAACCGTGAGATCTAGTGACCAGATGGGAAACCCTATATCTATTTGGTATATGATTTATTTTTTTCTTGTATTCTTTTGATGTTGGGAGAGAGTCTGGAAGGGTAATTAAAGAGGACCCCACATCCGAACCAAAAAAAATTCTTTTGACATTAGATAATTAATGAAACATGCTATAGGTTTAAGAATGTGGGTACTAGATTGCAGCAGAGGTTGAGGAAAGCACATTCTCACTCCATTGATGTAGGGATAAACACACATGTGAATGTGCATCAACTTGGTCTCTATCTCTTCAAACAAAAACATTGGCAGATATATACTTACTAGTGTGCACATTTGCCTTCATTTTTTTTTTCTTTTTTTGACCACATGTGCTGGATTTGTGGAACTGGACCCACCTTAACAAAGCTCTCTCTCTCTATCTCTCTCTCTCTCTCTCTCTCTCTCGATTGATTGAGAATTTTAAGTAGGGGTGATGGTGTTGTCAAATGACACTTTCAAAAACTTTGTTGATTCATCAACAACTCTACAATAATGGGGTTTTCTTGTTGTAATGGTTTCCACCATCTAATTATATAATAACATTGTTTAGGGACCTTAATTATGCTTTTCTTTTTGTAGTTGATTGAAGTGATGCCGATATTATCGTTTAAAGATCGACCAAATCGTGATTATGGCCCACCAAGTTGTGCTTATCAAGGAAAAATCAACCAATGAGAGATATATATGCATATAATATGAATTTAGCACAAGATTATTGCAGACATGATCCTATCATAATATAACTCCATTAACTTTCTAATCATTCTTTTTTTTTTCTTTTGTAATAACCATTACTTTCGAAGGATCCAAAAAGAAAAGAAAAAAAAAGTGACTTCGTTTTCAAGTTGAAATCCCTTTTAGGGATATGTTTCAAAAGCAATATTTTTAAATCAATCCAAACATTGTGGGTATGACTCAAGAACCTCCCCCCATTGTATTCCAAGTGACAATACCTACTTCTTTTTAAATTAAACAAAAAATATATATATAAAAAAAAAAGTGGAGGGTTGGGTGGAGTTAGCTTTAAGTCATGTGAAGTGACTTACAATTATATTTTGATCCCATAATTATATAGTACCAACATAAAGACTATAAGCCTACATTAATTTCCACAATTTTTAAGGCATTGCTAGCTATGAACCCCACTGGCGCTTTTGATTTTTATAATTCGCCAATGCTACGTGTACAAAAAGAATACAGATAAACTTTAAAAAATTTTAAAAAAAATTAACGTGCAGCTTAAATAAAAAAAAATAGATTAATAGTAGACCATCCACTAATTTTTTTTTTTTTTTTTGGTATATTTCTTGTTTCCGTAGCTTTTGAGGGGTTTGGACTTTGGAGGAGGGGGACTTTTGGTCAATCAATGAGACAAACTCTATGTGCTTTGGGTAGCCAATAAAGTAGACACTTAGACGGCTATATAAACATCCCATTACATGTAATGCAAACAAGGCACATTAGTTAGGGGACACTTGCACATGACAAACCAATTAGATTACTATATTCATTAATTTAGTAGTAATTATTCCATGCTATAAATTAAAACTCCACTAGAGGATGATTAGTTTAATTTCTTTGGTTTACCTATTGTTTTCATGCCACGTAGATGAATACATTAATCGTTTCACGTTGTTTATTCGACATATTTCTTGAACACGATATGTAAAAAATAATTTGTCAAATTTGCAAAACTCCTGATGATAAATACACGTTACGTCGTATGTGTATCTAGCACTGTATGACCATGTGGTGTATAATGAAAGTGCATCTACTATCGAAGTTTTTAATCCACACCAGCCCAATAACTTGTATATGGTGGGTGCATATATTCTTGTTTTAATTAATATTGGGTAACTTTTTGGAGAGGAAAAAAAAAAAAGATAAACACAAAAATATCAACCCTCATCATGAATTAAGAGGGCTGTAAATAAACTAATCTGGTATTAAGTATTTCATAGTAAAGTTTCTTTTGAAATTGACTTGATCAAAACGTTATCGTATTTCAAACTCATTAAATTTTGAAACCAAACTCAAACAACTTGCTTGTTTTAAGGTTGAAGAAAAATGTGGGGACCGACACCTGTAATCCAATGGAGCAACATATTCAACTACATATAACTAAATCCTGGAATCTAAACATGTATTAAGTATGATTAAGATCTACATTAATTTATAATGATGTTTTGGACTTGGTTCTTAGAATAATTAGGTTTGGACATTTTTCCTTTGTTAACATGATGAGGTTTTCTTGAAAGAAGAGCCTAGCTTAGATAAATAATCCCTTGAATTTTGGAGGCATATGTCTGCCCTATATAATTAAGAATCTAAGTAGAGGACAATTATAATAAGTCCCACAAAATGACTTTGGTTTCTAACATAGGTCAAGACAAAATTGTTTGGAATCTAACTAAAGAAATGGTAGTTCCATTGAGTTGTTTTTTCGTATGTTTGTGTAATACATTAGGTCATCTCTCACCCTTTAATTATTCTTGTAAGCTATATCATATGTTCTAGTTTAATCCAGTTTAAGTCATGGATCAGATAACCTAAGATGGTGTTTTCCTTTGGATTAGTATAACCCTTAATTGCACGTTAAC
>JABCMJ010029771.1:0-10827 GCA_014822125.1 Arbutus unedo | reverse complement strand
ATTATTAGATTGACAAATACAAATAGGAACATTAAATTGAGTTTTTATTTCCGCATAAAATAATTTTAAAATGAAATTGCTATTGCTCTTTCATAAGATTAGGGGTGAAAATAAAAACCAAAAAACCGGACCGGACCAGCGGTTTGAGGATTGAAAAATTCAGTCTGGTTCAGTTTCGGTTTGGGGGTTTGGAAAAGCCAGTTTTCCGGTTTGGGGGTATAAAAAATCGGATCAGACCAAACCGGTTGGAGGTATAAATGTGTGTTATATTTTTATGTTTATGTGTTATAACTTATAACCAATTACTCCATTAGTCATTTAGTCCATTAGGATTTAGGACCATTACTGTGTACTATAAATGAAAAATCACCATTTATAGATAGTGATGGAAATGAAAAACCACCAGTCTAGGAATAAAAACTAAGAATAAGGTCGAACTGTTCAATCTTTTATAGTACTGTTCAATGCATTTCCATTCTGGGAAATTTCACCATGACGTGATAATTTTTCATTTCTTTTTTGTGGTTAGCCCGAAATATTGCTCAAAAAATTAGAAAGTCCAAACCAGACTAAAATCAGCTCAAGCCGATTGAAACCGGACCGGTTCAATCAGTCTGGTTTCGGTTTACAAAATTTTCAAACTGGGTTGGTCCCATGAATTCCACAAAACCGGACGGATTACACCTCTGCATAAGATAAACGTAATTAATATGAGAGTAATCATCTACAAAATACTGAAAACCAAGACGTGAAGGAAGACGCATGAGACTCCAAATATCAAAATGAACTAACTGAAACAGACAAGACACACGACTCTTTAACCTATGGGGGAATGAGACACGATGGTGTTTACTAAACTCAACACCTTTTACAAAAAAGAGCCTTTACTTGACCACAAGATGGAAGTAGTTGTTTAAGGTTGTGTAGATATGGTGTAGGATGGGGTTGAAGACTTGTCAAGCATGCAAGGTTAGCATCACCAAAATAGTACTAACCGTCATGCTCAGCTTTGCCACCAATCTTCTTCCTTGTTTTGAGATCATGAAAAATACAATAATCAAGAAAAAAAGTAACAGATAAATTCAAGGTTTTAGTAATTTTACTAACAGACATAAGACTAAAGGGAAAGCGTGGAACATTTAAAACATAGTCTAATGAAGTCAGAGTTAGGGAATCCGAACCAACAACATCAGATATGGAGTGATCAGCTAAGGTGACTCGAGTAAGGTGGCTAAATGTGTGGTGACCAAACAAAATAATAAAGAAACCTGTCATATGGTCAAAAGTACCAGAATCGATAATTCAAGGAGTAAGAGTAGCAAAACAAGCAAAGAGGTTGACCTTTCTCTCAAACATAGCATAGAAGTTTAGGGCATTTGGGATGTCTGCATGAAAACTAAGCGACGGTAGTCCTCCTCTGGAATGGTAACCACATGAGGTCTTGATATAGATGAACTCAAAGGCTGCGAAAGTTGGTTGTCACCTTCTGAATGTGTAACATGGTATGTAGATGGACTATGGCCTCCAAGACTAAATCTGTCGAGGCTACCTCTCCTTGATTGACGACTTGTAAATGAATAGGATCGTAAGATGAAGGTGGCCCAGATAAGAATCTAGCTACGTGCATTGACTTATGTTGTCACTGCATAACCTGAATATTGGTAGAAATCAACTCACATATGTTAAGTTCCTTGCAAATACCACGGAGCTTAGCATAGTACTCCTCGAGAGATAAATCACCAAGTACGGGAGAAAATAAGTTTGTTAAAGATCATAAGTCCGACGCGCAATATTAACTCCTGAATGTAGCTCTTGAGTCTGATGCCAAACAAGTTTGGCCTTAGGTAAGAATCAGAGTACTACTAATTTGAGGCTCTATACTATTTCACAACCAAAGGCAAATCTGAGCATCCTTAGCGGTTCAAGTATCATACTTAGGATCAGTGGTTGTTGGGAGATCATCGCTCAGAAAATTATACTACACTTTCTCAATAAAGTATATGTCAAGTGATTTAATTTTTACCATTTAGTCTCGTAGATGTGATAGATGACATCTTAGAAGACCAAACAGAACTCAAAAAACTAGAGTTGGAAACCATCACTCTGAATCACCCTTCACTACTAAGGAGAAAACCAATCAACAAATTGCCAATTAACAGCTCACGAACTCTTCATTAATAGAGATGCATAAATGAGACAAATTGCAAACAAGACATAATATACGAACATATCAACAAAGAGCAACGAAATATCAGCTGGCAAGTGCCATGGCTTGGTCATCCTCCAGTTCAAAATAAAAAGAACAAATGAGATCGAGATAGAGAAAGACTGAAGTCGCATACTCTAGAACAAGATCAAGTATCACCACATGATCATCGTCTATCGACGATCATCGACCTTTCACGAACAAGATCAAAAAACACCAAATCAAGGTTGGGAAAACACCAGATCGAGAGGTTTTGCAACATGGGGAAGAGGGTAGAATCACCAGATTGAGACGCAAGAGATGGCGGCGAATCTCTGGCGCGGCTGGCGGCGGCTATGGTGGTTGGGTTAGGGTTTTATTGCAATTTGTTTTAAATGCCCTGATACCATGTAATTAGAGAATTAGAAAAAGAATAATTTAGCGATTCACTAGCCACTCCCTAATACACGCACAATATATATAGAGCTTGGGTACAAAGGAAAAAGACTAAGGTACCCTCAAAGCATAATCATATCTATATATCTAACAAGAAGAAATAGTTATTAGTCTTGGTATTTACTGTTATTCCCATAACAATTGATATGGATTAAAAGATTCGAAAGGATCAAATGTTTATTTTAAAGGGTAATTGTTGTAATGGTAAAAGTTGACAAAATTGGCAGAGACCAAATTGGTGCTCTCGGTTTAAATATTAGAATAGATGTTACATGACTCTTTGAGATGTACAAAGAAGAGTTATTTAGTTGGTTATTAGTATAAACAAGTTTACTGCAGAAATTGGAACTCTCAGATAATGGTTTGTGGTACCTTGTAAATAATTCACCTTAAATAGTGAAAAGTATTTATATTACGCACTATATCATATACTTGACATGAGAATTAGAGAAATCGAACACTTAAATACAGAACGATACCCGACACCCCTACCCAAGTTCATGTAACATAGACAGTGACTGCCTGACAGGTGTTTTGATATTGATGTTGAATATTTGGGTTTTTTTTTTCCTGTTCCTGATGTTTGAAATTGAAAATGTGTTGTCTGCAATTCCTGATAGCATCTATATCACAGAAATTACGTTATGAAGTAACCATGGGCGTCGTGTTGAAATTGAGGTTGAAATTTTCTAATCTAGATTCTAGTCAGGTTGAAAGTGCTGTATTTGAGGCATGATGCTTATTTGTATTTGAAATCATCTTAATTCATGGCTGCGGTTATTAGCAGCCACATTATTGCTAGTAATTAGCAGCCAGATAGTGGGATTGAAGATTGATGAAAACGTCTATTTACTTGTGCTTTAATCTATTGGATAGTTGTATCCATTCTAATTGTTAAAAATATCTTATCCAAAGGATAAAATCAATGAACATTGCAGTTCTGTAGCTTTTCGCATAATTAGCTATGAAATAGTATGTTCTGGATTCTTGTAGAATATGAAGGTGTAAATGCCCATAATATCTTTTTGTGTTACTTGTTACTCTCTATCTACAGGGCAGTGAAAGTGTTAATGTTAGTAATGGGGTTTCAACCAAGGGAGTTAATGCAAAAAAAAATAAACCTGGTGACGTTCTTTCAACTCTGCATCAATTAAAAGGGAATTCAGTATCTCCCTGCTATTCGCCAATCGACCAGGCTAATTCAGCAGATGTAGCACCCCCGCAGTCTAAAGATGATAATTCTAGGTGTGCTATTACAGAGGTAGTCCGAACTAAACCTTCTTTCCACAGTAAAAGGAAGAACAACATATTGGGTTCAAGGGTTAAACAGCTAAAAATTGAAGATAAGCATGTGATAGAGCTGGAGCTGCCATGGGAACAAGCGCAGGGACTGCTACGTCCCCCACCAAACTGTGTCCCAAGTGTTGCGGTAATTGAAGGTGTCGAGTTTGAAGAATACGAGGTACTATTTCCATCTTGGTTCATATTTGACTCGAATATGTCCCTATGTTTTTGATGCGTTAAAAAAGGTTAAGTTATATGTGTGTTATGTACTTAGTTTAGATTTGTTCTAGTATGTAAATAGGGTCATAGATAAGGGTCATAGTGTAATTCCTTTATTTCTTTTTCCTCTTGTATAATTATAGTGTAATGAGGAGAATAATATTATTTATTGGGTATTATTAAATCAAACAAAAAAACCCACCTTCTGGCTTCGAGTGAGTGAGTGTAGTACGCATCTGTTATTCTGGTGTCAATAGTTTTATATCATTGTAAAATTCTAGTGATTTTCCACTCAGAACAAGTTCATTCTGAGTTAACGGTTCTAACATCAAGTTAGTTGTTGCCTTTGTTGGACCCATTTAGATATCTTTTAGCTAGAGAGTACTTTAATATGGGTTTGATTTTACCTCAACAATAGCATGAAAGAGAAATGAAAATGAAGAAATAGAAAATGCAGTGCCTCCTATACAGAACTCACCACTGGAGACGATCATGCTATCTGAGGGCAATGTCACTTCACAATCCATGTAATATAAAGCAATGCACTTAAATTTGAAACTTTAAAAACACGAAAATCAAAAGATATACTTTACCTGGTTGGGTGAAACATAGAAGGATTCTCATAAGCTGTTGAGCCTCCAAAGCTGCCTCCAAATATCTTCATAGGGTTCAAACAACCTCGACAAGGATCATTTTATACAGACTAATAAAAATAGTATTACAAAATTGGATCATTTTCCAGTCTAAGGGAGCTTTCCATAGATGTTTCATTCTATATCTGGCAATGCAATCATATGAAATTTGGGAAGCAGAGACAATGCTGTTAAGGGCAGAGAACCAGACAAAAATTAGAATTGTAAAATCAGAATAACTACATGACTTGCTGAGACCTTGATGTTTGTACTTCTGATGTTTGAGCTGTATAGAATCGTAAACTCTTTTTTATCCTAAAATTCAAATGATTGGCTGTGCCTCGTCTTTTGTATTAGCATTCTCAAATGACGATCCACCAGTATAGCAACTTACAAGTTTTTGATGAATGTTTATTGGATTGGTATGGCAGGATGCACCGATTATTGGGAGGCCTACAATATTTGCAACCAATTGTGGGGGGTAAACCACTTGAAAGCTCATACTTGTATTTAAATGCTTTTGGTTTGATTTCAGTTTCTCACACCATCCATGCGGTTTTATCTGCATTATGAAGAGAGCTTTCTCTGTCCACCGCATTTGCTCCAAGACGCATGATTTAGTCAGTAAACTATTGAAAGAATCTTCTTTTATTCATACTATGTATGTGATATTACAAGTATTTTGATTATATGCATCTGGTTTCAGACTCTTTTTTGGATTGCACATACTTATAAAAAACATATATTTTCTGATTGAACACCCTCACCGTAGAGCAAATCTTGGAATGTATACTGAGTTTCATCGTAGAACTCTAGCACGTGACAAGCAGTTTAAGGGTTAATTCATTCATATTTGGGCTCCATTTTGGGTTTGAATCTGAATTCTGCTAATTTAGGTTAATATTATACTCATTGCAAGTTCTTTGCTATTTATGGTTAGGCAATTTCTCATTTGTCTTTTTGTGCCACATAAGTCTCATTGCTGTGTTTTTTACCGTGTCAGCGAAAAGATCCAATGGGCTCAATGTGAAGACTGTTTTCAGTGGCGCAAAATTCCTTCTGATGCTTTGCTTCCCTCAAGATGGACCTGTTCTGAGAACTCATGGGATCCAGAAAGGTATATATGCATCCATTTTTGTTTTTTAATGAAACCTGGATCGTTTGCTCCATTTATAAGTTTGTTTTTAGCAATGAAACTAATTTGTTCCTCATCTCATAAGGAGGCAAATGCGCATACGAGGAAGGTTAGCTTTCTCAAATGGTTATTACAGCATGTGGTGATTTTTGTTTTGGGTTGCTAGCTTTTTGCTGTGGATTTAAGATTCACCATAGTAAGATGTATGGTTTGCATGACTAGCTTTAGTAGTTGTATCACTTTAAATCCAGAACTGGGGATTTGAAAAATAGTCAACTTAGCATTTCGGAAATATGACCCTCAGTATTCCTATGGAAGTGGTTAAAACTGTTTGACTACCCTTTTGGTTGGGTGCAATTTTGCGGCCCAGTTTTCTAGCTACCTTGATCATCTGATTTGTATAGATGATTCTTGCATCTTTATTCTATATCCTTTGGCCTGCATCACATATTCATTTCCATTTTTAGATTCCACAAACATGCAAGTGTTAAGTTTTGCATTTTCATGTACTGAAGCTGCACGTATTTTAACTACATTCCCACTTGTATTTTTTTTAGTACCCAAAAATTTGTACAAGCGTAAACCCATGCAATGCACAGGATGTAAAAGATATACAGACATAAAAAGATAAGAAGAAAGATATGAAAAAAATAGAGCATAAACACAAATACTAGATTGTAAAAAGTAAACAACGTGATCAATTGTGGAAAAAATACTAAGTTGAAAAGTGATTTAGCCTTCATTAAAAATAAGAAGCTAAAATTAGCAGATAATTGAAAAGAATTATTGACCAATAAATGATTGACTTGGAGTGCAAGGGGGAGTAAGAAAAGATAGTGAGATGACAACAAATTCTCAAGGAAAAGTGGGAAGGATGGAGGAAGAAAGGAATTGAGATGGAAGAAGTGAAGAGGGTGGTGATGTGGATTTTTGTATGATTTTTTTTTTTTAGTTTTTTTTTAGAAAATGAGAGTGCCAAGTGGCCTACACATGATTAGTAGGTAGATAGATTCAACATCATCAGCATGTAAATTGGGAGTTTTAGTTCCATTATTTGCTATGGATTCCCAATATATCTCTCTCACGTGCGCGCACTCGTACTGACAGTGCCGTTAGTGGTTTCATTATTTTACTTTCTTTTGTGCAAACATAAGCTGGGAGCAGTAGCTTCGCTGTAGCATTTCATTTCTATTTCAAAGAAAAAGTCTATTAAGCACCTGTCTCACCTTCATACTGTGTTCGCTTAGACCATCAGCAATGGGAGCTCACAATTTCTCCTTCTCTCCCTCTCTGATGCTCTTGTTCTGTTATTGTACTATTTTGATAGAAAGTTAAATAAATATGAGTCTAGCAGTTTTGGAATTTTGTTAACCTTTTCATTTCCTTTCTGGCACCAGATCTGTGTGTTCCATGGCTCAAGAATTGACAGCAGAACAGCTAGAGGATTTGCTGCCTGGTACTAAGCCAGGTATGGATTGCTTGAACCATTTTTCAGTTGTCCTTTTGTAACTTCTCTCTCTCTCTCCCCTTGCTGAATTGCGATTTTGATTGTCCAGCGGCCTCTAAGAAAATGAAGGTTGCCAAATGGGACCCAGATTCAGTTGGAGCTCGGGAGGGGCTTGATGCACTTGCCAACCTAGCCATACAGGAAGAGGGCGGGTCCCTCCAAGAATCATCACAAACCACAACAACAAAGCACCCGCGGCATAGACCCGGCTGTTCGTGTGTCGTTTGCATTCAACCTCCAAGTGGAAAAGGCCCTAAGCACAATCAAACATGCACCTGTACCATCTGCTTGATGGTGAAGCGGCGTTTCCAAACCCTAATGTCGCGGCGGGAGAAGAAACAGTCTGAGAAAGAATCAGAAACGTTATCAAGTCACAAGTTTCAACGACACCATCCATTTTTTTCTGAAAACTTTCCGGACGAAATTGTCCGGCTATGTAGTAACGCGGGAGATAGGAGTCCGGACAGGAAAATGACGAACTGTGAGGATTTTGCCAACAATGACGTTAGCAGGATCACATCCTCTGTTTCACCGTTCAAAGGACAAATTGATTTGAATATCCAACCGGAGAGGGATGATGAGCTGTCACCAATATCAGATTCCGATGTGGTGAAGAGGTTGATGGAGAATGCTATTGAGAGGGATATTAGGCCGAGACTGTTAAGCAGTATCAACACAAATAATTCAGATGGAGATGGGTTGCAGTTTGGTGGAATTGAATTGGAGGAAAAATTGAGAAATGGTATTGCCTTGGGTAGTAGTATTCATCTGGATTCGGAAGCAGAATGTTATAGGCAACAAATACAAATAAGCACTAACAACGGAACTAATTCAGATGGAGATCAAATGCAGTTTGGTGCAACTGGATTTGAGGTTAATTGTAGAAGTGGCATTGCCTTGGGTAGTAGTAGTAGTAGTAGTATTCATCGGGATTCCGAAGCGGAACATCATATACCAGCATCCACGCCAGCCACAGATGGATGAAAGTCGAGATTTTCTTGTTGGAGACGGGGGATGGCTTTTGTTGCGCATTTTATCTGGCCTGGCATTTTGCCTTTTGCAGATCTGTACATAAGGACGGACGGGAGGAACTGGATTATATGGCGTAGGAACTGATGATTTTCCTGATTGATAGAAGAAGAGAAGACACCAGCAAGCTAAAGATACTTGGAAAATACGGCAATGTAAATTGGATGGGTAGTGGATTGAACCCATATGCTCTAAAAATATTTTTCAGGAACTCATCTTCCTGCTCTGTAATGATGCAATTCATGATCTGATCATTTTTTGTTCATTAGCTGAAAAGAAATTGCCCGAAGTAATTTTTATTCATTGCTTGCAATACATTTTTCTTCTTTCCTCGTGTGCTGGTTTCACCTTCTCTCATATCGATGTGGCCTGTGGGAACTACCATGTTACCCTGCACACACGATTGTTTGTCCTCTAGTTGTTTTGTTTTCTGGATACGTAAGAGTTTTTTTTTTGTCTCATTTTGAAGAATTTTTCTACTTTTTACTTAAAAAGAAAAAGGAAGGAAGAAAGAAAGGTGCATTATTGGATATAAATTATCACATCATTGAACATTAGGTGGGGACACAGTTATGTAACCTATATTGTATCGGTCTAGTAACAGTATGGAATCATTTGCGTATCACTCCGGTCATTGTTCTAGTCTATTTTTTGAAAAAATAATTAATTAATATTTTTTTAGGTAATTAGACATCAATTGAATTACAATCATCCATCTTTTATATTTAGTGATTTGTTTTTAAATTGTGATGTTTTGTTTTATATGTTTAATATGTATTTTTGTTAAAATATAGTATTTGCGAAATATATATTAATTTTAGCGATAAATTTGAAAAGATAGGCCAGTTCGTACCGTATTGGTATGTATAGTATAGTATAGTATAGTAACAAAATCAATATACGTTTGTCGGTACGGGATTGATACGTTTGGATGGGACCGTGCTGAAATCTCAGAATCCCAATGGATTTTCTCTAACCCGTTGTGAGAGCTATAGGTTCGGAAAGTATATCGTGCGTGGAAAAATGCTAGAAAAAGGGTGACCCAGTCAACCTAACGGCTGTTATTTCTGTGATTTTAGACAGCCTCTCTTGGGTTCAGTTTGAAGTCAGTATTGGGTGGCCTTTTATCTCTGATGACCGTTTTCTTGTTGTTACCAACCTCTCTTCATCCTCATCTAAACAATGATAGATCTTTGACAAAGAGATTGAAGCCCAAAAAACCCTTGTTATGATCTCAGAATCTATACAACACCAACACACAAATAGGAATTGTCTCGTTTTCTTTGAAATATTTTATTGAGTTCCATTGTTAGGACTAGAAATTACATTTGCAAGGTTGATACGTAAATTTTGGCGAAGATGAATGATCTGTTCTCGGGTTCGTTCAAAAGGTATACGGACTTGAAGCACCAAACGCACTTGGATGACGTGGAGATTGGCATGCAAGGTACGAACGAGGGGAATCTCGAACAATTTTTTCAGGACGTTGAGAATGTGAAGGAAGACATGAGGGGTGTCGACCAAATCTACAAGAGGTTATATGAATCCAACGAGGAAGGCAAAACCGTCCACAATGCCAAAACTATGAAAGAGCTCCGAGCCCGGATGGAGTTGGACGTTGCACATGTCTTAAAACAAGTCAAGCTCATCAAGAGGAAACTCGAAGCCATAGAACAGTCGAACGCTACCCATCGGAAACTTCCTGGTTGCGGACCTGGGTCGTCCGCGGACCGGACCAGGATTTCAGTGGTCGGCGGGTTGGGGAAGAAACTCAAGGACATGATGGACGATTTCCAAGAATTGAGAGCAAAAATGGCGGCTGAATACAAGGAAACGATCCAACGAAGGTATTCACGATAATAAAATTAGTACAATAATTATTGGAGATTATTTTACAAAAGCACAAGAACATGGAATTTATCTCTAAAAGTCGACTCATAAGTTTTTCCCTTTTTATTGCCCCCACCTCGCCCCTCGATTCTAAATTCTAGTTGTGTTCCTGTGCAGGTACTTTACAATTACGGGAGAGAAGGCGAATGAAGAAACCATTGAGAATCTGATTTCAAGTGGCGAAAGTGAGAATTTCATGCAAAAGGCAATCCAAGAACAGGGGAGGGGTCAGATTCTGGACACAATATCGGAGATTCAGGAGAGACATGACGCGGTGAAGGAGATAGAGAAAAACTTGCTCGAGTTGCACCAAGTATTTCTGGACATGGCAGCTCTAGTGGAGGCACAAGGTCACCAGCTCAACGATATTGAGAGCCACGTAGCCCATGCGAGCTCATTCGTGAGGCGTGGGACCGAACAATTGCAGGAGGCCCGGGTACATCAGAAGAGCTCGAGGAAGTGGACGTGCATCGCCATCATTCTAGGGATT
>JABCMJ010029768.1:0-21485 GCA_014822125.1 Arbutus unedo | reverse complement strand
GGATGGGAGATGGGATAACCCCTGCGGCAGAGGGACGGGGAGAGAGAGAGTGAGAGAGAGCTGATGGAAGATGAGGGATTTAACCCGTGGCCCCGTGAATCCGGATTCTAACCCGCGACCCGATCCGGAAATACCTAAAAAAATAAGTGAGTTAATCTCAACCATTGGCTTACATCCAATGGCTGTAATCAAAAGTCCACACCAACTGCTGTGTAAGGGTGCCCTTATGTGAAGCTTACTGTATATATATATATATATATATATATATATATAATTCGAAAATAGTAGACAGGGACAAACACGAATGGGGCATACTGGGGTTGTGCACGTGCGCTCATGTATGTGAGAATGTGCTTTTTTCCAACATTATATCTGTTAAGTATACTTCGCACACTTACATTTAACCCTTATCTCACAATAGTACTTTGTTTTTTCACTGTGATGTAGCCCGTTTCATTTTAAATTCAGTTACAGTGTCAATGTTTCAAAATATTATTCAATGCCTACTATCACACATGGATCAGGGGCCCTATTGTGCACTACGCACAATAAGATGTGTTGCACGTTAAAATGATGTCATTCGACTGAAGCCCAAGCATGCCTAGTCCGATTGAAGTCCAAGCATGCCTGGCCTGAAAGCAAGAGAAAAGAGAGTTAGAAAGCTTTGAAAACACCTCGCGTGGTGTCAACAGGTACTTTCTGACTTCCAAGTTAATCTTTAGTAATAGTATAGTTTTTATAGAAAATTAGAGTTTCATAAGAAAATAAAGATTAAAGATACCCCTTTCTTGTAGTACATCATTTTTTGTCGAAAAAGAAGAAATTTATTAATCTATGAGAAGAGAACAAAGATTAATAGAGAAGCAGGCAATAGGGTATTCAAGAAATATGAATTATGAAATATGAAACACCAAAAAATATGATCCCATAAGACTCTCAATCCATTGTTTGGTTTGGCAAATATTTATCGGACTATGAATCCCCCCATTAGGGTGGATTGAAAAACCAATGGGGGACTATGTATTGGTAATCCCATCCCGGTTCCACCATGTGAGATTACCAATACGCCCATGATATGTTCTTTTGATTCTGAATTTTTTTGGTTTATTGGGGATTAACATTAGTAGAAAAATAATAAACAAACTTATTGAGGATTAAATTTTTTTTATTTTTTTATTCTGTGCAGAACATGTAATGGCAAAAAAATAAAAAAATATTAAAACTATCTATTGATGATTTTTCATCATTGTGATTGATTTTGACTATAACAAGTTTTATTTTGGTTCATAATATTTTAGGTGCAGTTTGTTTGGCATGTTTTAACTCTCTCTAAAATATTCATAGAGGTGTTAGTTATGAAGGATATGATCCTTCTATAATTGTAAAAATGAGGATTAGTATATGCTTTTTTTTTTTTTTTGTGGAGAAAATGCTGCCTTTCGAAATATGTATATCATATTTTTGTCATATATGTTTTTTGCAATTTTAGTATATGATTGGCTGAAATATATACTCTTTCAAAAGTGTTACACACTAAATTAAGTAGTATACCATAAACAATAAGCCACGAAAAAAAATTAGAATAAAAAATTAACCTATATAAGTCATCAATCAAAAGATAAAAAAAAAAAAAATATGAAGGGCAATATTGAAAACCATGATTTTTAGTCTTATCATCTCTCTTACAAACAAACACTTGCTCTGGATTATTAGTCAAATCCCAAGTCCTAAACAAATATAGTTGTGATTTTAGACGTTGTATTAATAATCTATTAATATTATGAATCCTGTCATAATCACACCATTCTATGAATCTCACAATTTTAAAGCAGTTTTTCAAACGAATCCTAAGATGTGCTCTATAAATATCGAGGTTGGCTTCTGTTGGGATTTTGTGGAAAGAAGCATATTCAAATAGAATCATACATAGAGCCTCACCTCTAGGTTTTGTGGTTGAACAAAGCGAAGACCAAAAGCATAAGGACAAATAAACCATGGGGTTAAGTTGGATTATGAGTAATCAACCAAATTGATCTTGTTTGTTGGGCTTGTGATTATCCACATTACCCTTCTGGGCTGATTAACAACCGGACCAACATACCATTGACTAATACTTGGGATATCGATTCTATCATTCGTTAGGAGTAATTCATACGGGAAAAGATGAATTGGCTGAAAACATGATTATTAACGGGGACTAAGTTTTGTTTACCTACGATAAAAATAAGATAATTTAAATTAGAGTCTTATTTATCTCTGTTGTTTAGGTTTTCATCCCATTTATTTTTTGAACTTATGTGTTAATTTTATTTTTGTATGGTTTGACAAATTTGTCATTACTTTTGAGGGGTACTTTATCTTCTTATCCTTTAGTTAGTTAATTCTTGATTTGTTAAGTTTAAATTTGTAGCACTATTTAGTAATTATCTTCACAATTTTATGAAAATATACCATGATCTGTAGGTGTTGTTTCTTGCCTACAAATTTACCATGATATTTATAAATTTACCATAATTTAGTGTTTTATCCCACAAATTTACTATGAAATTTGTTAATTTATCAAATGTCGTGCGTTACCTTCAAATTTACCATGATATATGTGAATTTACCATGGACAGCAGGTGTTGTTCCTTATCTACAAATTTACTATGACTTTCAAATTTACCATGATATCTAAAAATGTATCATGACATGTAAGTGTTGTTCCTTTTGAGCAAATTTACCATGATATCTGAAAATGTACTATGATATTTAAATATACAATGTCTGAGTCAGTATCATCCAAACCAAACATGTATTCCAACAATTCGTACCTTATCCTAGCTCGTAGTCCAACGAAAATAATTCGACTTCCGTTGTCCTTCTTTGGTAGCAGTCAAATCAAACTCGTACTCCGTATTCCGGTACCGACGGTCAATGTTCTGTAGATGTGGTGCAGTGTTTGTTTGCGATTCCGATGAGTTGATGAATTCCGGAGCCCTAGATTTATGGTGAGGATTGTTGGCCGTTTTTTTCAGTCCCACGATTTTAGAAGAAACGAGTCCAATATTTGGGAGAGAACTCTTAATGGTGTATTTTTAAGAATTTGCTGCTAACCTTGGTTCATGTCAAGATAAGGGTAAGTTTGGTATTTTTTTTTAAAAATGATCAAAACTTAATGTTTGTAAGTGCATAGGATGAAAAAATAACAAACACTTAGAGATGTGACTAAAACATAAGTTCTCCATAAAAATAACTTACTTTTGATGTTCTATTTCTATTTTGATTAAATGGTCATCGTTTACACTTGAATATTGTAATAATCTTAATTTTTAATTAATAATAGTGAATTTTCCGTTAATAGTTTAGATTTTTATTATTTAAAGTCAAAATTTGAAAAGTTGGGGACCACTTGAACGAGATATAGGCCGCTTGAGCGACTTTTATTTTTGGACACCGCTCGAGCGAGCGCAAAGCCGCTTGAGCGACCTGTTCGAATTTTGAACGGGCAGATTGTAGAATGGTCATCAATGGAGAGTTACGATTTTCATTTAATACCAGTGATTATGGCTTCAATATGCGTTAATGGGGATATTCCCTACTTAAAACATGACCGATCTGTTATTTTCATTCATGAAAAATACATTGAGAGGGTATTCAGAAGTTTAGAGAGAGAGAGAGAGAGAGAGAGTGAGTGAGTTGAAGCTTGTTCTTGAGTTTGTTCGTGCAAGTTTGGTCTAATCCGAAGTTGTTCATTGGTTTTATCTATGATTTGAGGTAGGGGAAAACACTTCCAACCCTTAGATTAAGATTTGCAGTAGGTTGTTTTTATGATTTTGGTATAGAAGCATGATTAGGATTTTCTTATTAAACTTTACGGTTTACTTTTCGTAATTAGCAAAGCATGAAATTAGTTTTGTTCGTGACTTAGATTGACTAAATTAACAAAGGGCTTATGAACCGTGGATGGTAAGGTTAATATATATAGTTTTAATTTCTATTTTGCTTCAGTAAATCATAGTGCAAGGTTTGGTTCATGCTTAGTTCAATAAAAATTCTAAGATCATAATTTGTCAAAACGAAGGCTCGCTCGAGTGAGCTCTAGGCTGCTCAAGCAACATATTTGGATTTGACAAATTCTGACTTTTTAATCTAGAAGTCAGAACCTATAATTTTTTAGATCGCTCGAGCAACCTACTAAAATACATAAAGTTTATAGAATGTAACTGGGTCTTTCGGCAGTAGAATCAGACCATAACCTTCACTACTTTAGATGATCACACTACACAGACATCCACGAATATGATTTGTATGTCCACGAGTCCCTGTGGGACTTCGTGTGAACGATTGAACCAACTATGATTATGTATTGAACGTTAAAAATTTTTTGGTTGTAAAAATGTTGTATGATTATGAACGATGTAATTGTGTTGTTGATTCGGGTACAGCCATCATGTTGTCAAAATATTGTTGTTGGTTAGTGTTATAGCCGTCGTGTTGGCCAAATGGAAAGTTTTGATAGGGCCGTCATGCTAATGGCTTAACATAGAATAGTCATTGTACTTTTAAATTGTAGAAGGTTAAACTATGAGATGTGTTAATGATTTTATGTGCAAACCTAGAAACCATGCTAGAGACACCGGTTCGAATGTCACTGCAACACGGAAGCGGAGGGTGTTACGTGAACATTATAAATAGTGGACAATGTAGAGAACAAGTAGGTTCGTTAATGGAAAAATGGATAATTGGTGACCGTCGAGCTAAGTATTGGTTGGCTACCGTGCCTAGTGTTTATGTTTTGGGCCTCGTTCCAAATTTGTGTTCCATGTGGATTAGAGTCCCACCGGACGTCATCTCGTTTGACTATATTCAGTCGGAGGTGACTTCGGGGTACGTCTGTGTCGACAGCTCCAGACTCCGAGGGAGTAACGACCTTGTCTTGGGTGTCCTTAAGCCAGTAAAGGGAAAGTGGCTAAGGTTCGGGTACCTGACTTGACGAAGCAATGTGTTCGGTCAGATCTAGTTAGAGTGAAGTAGGTATTGATTCGAAAAAACGATATAAGGTCTCTTCTTTACCTAGATAAGGACTTGTCAATACCAACCGAGTACTCTACTCTAAATAGTCGGGTAAGAATGAATACCGGGACAAAAGGGTATTCTTAGAAACTCTAAAAGTAATGGAAGCATAATGAATCCATGCGACTTTATTTTTGCACTTTATCATTTTCATGGTTATACACGTCTTGTTGTATATCTGCATCTTTGGGTTAGGTTTTTCAGTGACTTTTTCCTATTAAGTTTCATTACTTATCGGAGTAATTTCTTTGCTCCTGATGTTTCATAATAGATGTTGCAGAGTAGTTGGAATATCCACGTGAGCATGAAAAGCCCGGACCTGCTGAAGAAGACTTTGGTGGTGTGTGGTTGCCATATCCTTAGTATCTCTATTTTAAATTTTATTTTCAGAATACACAAATGTAAACCCCAAGGAGTATATATGTTATTTTTATTTCTGCATTTTAAAACTCTGAATTACTTTATTTCTGTTGTTTAATAATTCTTTTGTTTAAAACTAAAAAGGACAAATTCTTAAATTATATTCAATTGACTTAATAATTGATTAAAAATGTTTTAACTAATGTTTTGAAAAATCGAGACGTTACAAATATATATTCCAAAGAATAGGACATGTGGCACCAATAGGTGGGCATGCATGCATTTGATCAAAAGAACATAGGCAGAAGACAAAGCGACGATGTGGGCTTCGCTCCTAGTAGCCGGCTGGCGCACTCGGCTTTTCTCGTTGCCTGTGTGTGGTCTTTTGGCTTTTGACCAATGATTTTGCTTCTTAGAGTCGCCATCGAAGTTTAAGGTTGCCTTTGAGGAACTAAGCAAGTACGAACAAGCATGTATTGGAACAACTAGTTCGTCGTAACCAGAGATCACATGATTCAGGAATATGTTACGAAGTGAGAAGATGTTAGGCACCACCTCACCCAACCTGTGGGTTGGTCTCTACTAAATATTTATGGGATTTTGATTACATTCTGTATTAATACCTCATGTCGAACAGGGAAGCAATTAAAGGGGGAATAAAAGCGATGATATGTAAATGTTGATTTATTTTTTCTTATGCAAAACTATCATGCATAAAATACAGCTTTAAAAACCCGTGATATTCTAACACTGGATCACTGTTGATTAGACAAAATGGCGATCACTTTTTTTAAGTCGGCGTTACCCTTATGTAGGCAGTATGTACAATTGAGCCAAACGCCATATACTAGCCAAGGATCAGAGCATTATTCGTGTTGTGATTCCTATGTATTGAAAATGCATATAGTATGCAGATAATAATAATAGGATCGGTGCATGCCAAAAGAATGGTGCATTCATCGACCCCGAAAGTAGTGTGCACCTATATGGGAGCGCACACACCACACGGGGCTTAGATTGAAGAGTTGACTCCTATTGAAACAAGACCACGCGAGGCTTTTGAAGTTTCTTCAAGAACGTGTGCAAGTTAGTACGATGTAGTGTATACCTGGATTTTGTTCGGATTCTTTAGACTTTGACTCAAGTACTTGAGAATAAAGTTGAAAATGAATTAAAAAAAAAATCAGACTACTTATTCAATGTCAACCCCTCCTCTCCTTTTTTTTCTTGACTTGGATGCTCCTAACTTGTTTTGAAGTATCTTATCAAAATTCTCTTTTTGACCAAAAATACTCCAGTACAAGAAATGTGGGGTAAGAGGTTTGAAATGACGCATATTTGCAATTCTTCTTTGATATGTTGTGGCACATTTCTGTAACCACCAAAAAAGGAGAAAAGCCTACAATAGTGGATATGGCAACTAGGCATTATCTATATAATTAGCCAAACAATCCCTAATTGGTCAAAGATTTGTTCGAAAGGGATAAAACCAAATATTCTCTGTGCGAATTGGTTCGAATGAGACCAATGGTAAATAAGTTAAAATTTAAAGGGAAAGATCATTCAAAAAGCCCCAAAATAAGGTTTTGTCCATTCCAAAACTAATTATACAAAGTCGGAACTACTTTCAGTTGTACAACAATGACGCAAAAGGTAAAATACAGTTGGTTGACACCATTAGGCCAGAGAGACCTCATTACAATCAGATAGATGAAATTTTTTCCAAGTGAAATTCAAGAACTCTTTCTCATTCTTCCTATTTTCCTCCTTGATTTGGTATTCTAACAGTTTATTGGCGTGAGACTGAAAAGCTAAAACCATCACTTTAGCCTTCCATTTAAATTTTGCCTCCTTGGTGGGGAACTTTTTTGACAAATGTTTATGTTTCCTTCGAAAAGCCTTCGAAGCATCCTCATGGACTTGAAACATCATGTCTTCAAATATTGTGATTTAAAGTGGAGGTGCTCCAGTATGTCCTTCATGTTGTGATAATCCTCCCACACTTGGTCAAAGAGATCATTTTGTTGATGCAAGTTTAACTAATTTAAGATGTTAGGCCAATGAGTATTGAATGCCTGGATTTCATATGACACTGTGTGCTATATATTAGAACATGAAATGACCTGACAAACCCATAGAAAATTTATTCGTGGGACTTTTTTTAGTAGGATATCAAAAAGAAGAAATGCGAAAGAAGTTAGGAATTCTTTGGCCTGTTTAATCTGCTCATCATGGTTAGTGTTATAGGGCCACGGGTGGCACCTTGCACCCGTGTCTATGCAGTAGGCAGGGCACACAGCAAGTAAGACATAAGGAGGACATGTCTTGACAAAGAGACTTGGTGATGCCAACTTGGTGGTGACATTGGTCCCTTAGACAAGCAGTAGCTATGAAGCAGGTGAAGGCCCAAAAGAATGAGACATGGATGTTAAATGGCACCGGGCTTGTGAGACAATTCAATCAGTCAAATAGTGTGCTAAGACATGTGGGCCTATGACATATTTGCATTGGATTAACTCCTATGAATCATGCAGTCAGCTAATCTCGTGGGCAGATGAGCTGAACTTGAACAGGTGTCCTTGGCAAGTAGTAATTTTTAGCAGTTCCAGTAGGTGGTTATCAGTGGTTACCAAAGATGGTATGCTATCAAGATTTGCTTGGTCCAGCACAAATCTTAGGCAGATCATGGTGATCATGGGGCATGTCCATGACCCATGTGTAGGTAGCCACGTTTTTCTGATCGTAGCTTATATAAAGGTAGTGCTAGGGCGTTTTATTCAGAGAGGGGAAATTCTATCTAACTTGCTTTGGTTTCTAGTGTAATTTCGTGGTGAATAACATTGGTTAGAAAAGATTCCTATAAACACTGTCTTCTTAGATTGTCTTTCCTTATTTGTTTCGCAAGTTGGCTGACTAAATCCTTGATGGAGTTTAGTGCCACCACAGGCTAAACCTCGGTAGGAAAACCGACCATGTGACAGTTAGCATGGTAAAAAAAAAAGCCAGTTTAGAACATCGAATAATCATAATACATATTGGTTAATTCCTTGAACCAATTGGCTTCATGATCAAGGGGGGCTAATTGAAGGAATTCTAAAAAATGGGTGGGGTAGTGGATTTTGTGAACTTTGTCCGACCACTTCACATCATAAAGAAAATTAGGATGTATATAGGGAGAATACAAAGCATCCATTAGACTAAAATGAACATTGGCGTTAGGAAAAGAGGAGTGACAGAGGCTCATCACCCTCAAAGGAGAACGATGAAAGCCTTTAGGAGGAGCGGAGTCAGCCATTATGACTTGGATCACATTCGAAAGAGGAGTAACTAGTGAGAAATCCCAATCAATCTTTGGGAATGGATCATTGATGCCAAGTTTGTCATCCCAGTCACCAAGTAGTTGGTTTGAAGGGTTAGAACATTTGGAGGCCATATGAGTACTAGTGTGAGTAACAAAGAGGGTTTCTAAAGTCTAGCTAACAATATCAAGAGTCCCATGATAATAGAGTCGGAAGATGCACGATTTGCGAAGAATAAGTGTGCAATTTTATAGAGGAATGTGAAGCATTCTAATGAGAAGTCGAAGATGCTAAGGTAAAGTGGATAGTTATATGTACCCGTGATCCCATCACGGAGGAAAAATTGGCTGTTTGAATGTTCACCAGCATAATTTAAGACTGTGTTCATTTGCTTGTTTAGAAAAAAAATTTTCAAATATTTTTAACATTTTTTTGAACTTGCTTGGAAAATTTTTTTTCCACATATTTTTACTTTTTTCCTAAATAACATTTATTTCTTTATAAAAGAAGAGAGAGAGACACACACACTTCGAAAATGTTAAAAAAATTTAATTTTTAATTTTTTTCTGAAATAGTTACATCAAATAACATCTCAGAGTTTTTTTTTCAAAAATTGTTTAAAAAACAAGCAAACGTAAGTCTTAAAATATGTTGGCATGGAGGGTATATTTACACCCTAACTCGTATTCCAATAAGATGATAACACGTGATACCAATAAATGGGTATGCATGTACATGATCAGAAGAACATGGGCATAATATGAAGAGACGTCGTTTTGAGAAATGTGTCAGTTATTGGTGATTGAAGGTTCGCACGAGCAAGTGAAAGAATTCGGAGAATTGTACTGTACTTCGTAAAACAATGACAGTTATCAAGAGAAGAGAAAATGCCTGAAAAATAAATTACATGTACATGATCATGATCTAAACTATGGAATATATTTTGACCCAATAGTTGTTTTCTTCCATTCTACTCAACTTAAAGAACTTGAAAAGTTAAAAAGGTAAATTGTTTCAGTTTCTCAAAGAGTCAAACAATTCAACTTTGTATTAAAATATAAAGATAAGAAAGAAATTACGAGAGCAATTACCAAACCTACTTTTTTTTTTTTTTTGGCTTAGCCCTTACTTATGGTCGCTATAACAAAAGAATAATGCTATGGATGATATTATAAATACAGTTCTGGACATAAATGTGTCTGACATCGTCGAATATACGTACAGCTCTTAAATTATTAAAAATACAAAGTGCATCCGATGAATTCAAATACATCTGTATCCGAATATGTGTAATTTCGCGTTTAGTTCTTTCCCGAATTCGAAGTCAATTCATATTGCCATCGTCGATCTCCAGATAGGATTCATAAGTTCTCTCTCATCATAATATCGTAGACAAGAAAAACCCAAAGACGGACGACGGAAAAAGCCGTATAAAGGCAACTCCTTTCGATCGTCGAACGGAAGTCCTCTCTTAATTAAACTCTTCTCAACATGTTGGAGAAGATCGGATTACCAGCGAAGCCTGCTATGAGAGGGAGCAATTGGGTGGTCGATGCCTCACATTGTCAGGGTTGTTCCTCTCAGTTTACTTTCATCAATCGCAAGGTCATCTCTCCCTTTCTAATTTGTTTGATGTGCTTGCCCATATGCCTACATCTCAACAATTGGTTGTTTTGTGTTCAATTTTTGCAAACTGGTGATCATGATTAGGTTATTCTCTTGATGTTGTTTATTTTCTAGATTACTACTAGACATCATTTTTCAGAAATTTCTAATTTTGATGTGCTTATCTATGTGCTTATATCTCAAGAGTTGGTTCTCCGTGCTCAATTTTTGGAACCGGTGACCATGATTAGGTTATACTATTGATTTTTATGTTTTATTTTTGTCTCGAGGAAAAGTGTACTTCTATTTTGTAGATTTCGGCAGGTCCATGTTTCAGAAATCACTTGTTTTGGGGCTTATTGTTTTTTTTTCTTCCTTTCCGTCAGGATCCCAATATTTCTAAAAGGGTCGTACTTCATCTGTTAGCTGTATATCTACTTTGGTTGTACCAAGTTCTATTGCTCATTATAAAAGTCTGTGGGAACTGTTTGGCGTTCGTGTCCAGCATCTATGCCTATCGGCACTGCCATCTGTTAAAAATATGTTCTCATCTGTATATCTACTTTTGGCTTATCGAGTTTCAAATTGTTGCTCACTATAGAAATCTATGGAAACTGTTTGGCGTTTGTGTCCAGCATCTATACCTGTCTGCACTGCCATCCCTTAAAAATATGTTTTGTTTCTCTCTCTCTCTCCCGACCCTGATGAAGCCTAATGTGAAGAAGCGTTACCCTTTTTGTTGGATTTTAAATCCTTTTTCAGGTGGGTTTATTTAAAAGCGTAGTTTTTTGTGGGTTCTTCAGGTAATGAGATTTTTGTTAGGGCCAATAAACGAGACGAGTAGCTCATTTTTCAAGTTTGATTTGAAATTTGTTTAAGGAGTTCCAAAAATATATTTAAGCTTAACTTGTTTAAGGAGTAAGGCGAACTCAAACAAGCTATAATCAAGCTGATCTTGAGTACCTTGATTTGTTTACACATCATAAGCCAAATGAGTCGAGTATAAAATGTTCAAGCTTGGGTTGAAGGCTTAATGAGGTTCAACAAAATGTTCAAGCTTGGTTGGTATATGTAACAAACTGATGTTGAACAAGCTTTTAACTAGCGAACACCAACTCAAACTTGAGGACCTAATTTTCGTTCCCCCGTCTTTTGGACAACGCTTGTGTTTCGACTGGATTTTTTTGGAAACATTCTTTTCTAGGCCTTGAAAGACCATTATTCCAAAAATATGAGCCTTAAAAAAGTTTGGATTGCCTAAATTGCTACCTTGTTCAGCTGCTGCTCTCTTTGTATCTACATAAAAGCTGTTGAATATTGTGTGTGCTTGCATACGCATCTTCGAGCGGTAGGCGGTATGCTCCTAGCCCTGATCCTTTTGGTAGAGGGTCTGATTCCCTGAATTAGAAATACGTATTTAGAACCCTGCTATCATAAGTGGAACCTTATGCACTAGGTATGTAGAACCCTACTGTTTATGCGTATGTACTCCGCCATTTATTATTTGGAATAGTTTTACTCAACTCAACATATTGGGTGGTTGGGGTGGGGTCAAGCTAGGGGCTCTGTGGTCCATAACTGCCTTTAATCTTTCTTAGTTGAACATGAGCTTGCTAGGAATGGGCAAATAAAATTAAGAAGATTTTATTTTCCCTGTGGATTCCAATTTCGAAGCATATAGAAATTAAGAAAGCATATGTCATTAAGGAAGCATAACTAGGAATGGCATGGGAAGAGCATAACAAGCTATTAGCATTGTTTTATCAGCTTAAATGCCCTTGGATAGAGATATTACATGTCCTAGTTGTTTTCACTCGTTAAGTTTCTATATATTTTCCTTCAAACTGAAGTTTATACTCTTTCGATTTTTTGCTTTTAGGTTTTCTTAACTTGTGTTTCGTGGATTTTCAGCATCATTGCCGTAGGTGTGGGGGCTTGTTTTGTAGCAGCTGTACCCAGCAAAGAATGGTCTTACGTGGACAAGGTGATTCACCAGTACGTATTTGTGAACCCTGTAAAAAGCTTGAAGAGGCAGCACGTTTTGAAATGCGACATGGACACAAGAATAGAGCCGGAAGAGGTACACCTTTAGCTTTTGTTTCTGTCAAGATTGTAGCGTATGCTGTTCTTGACCTTTCCAAAAAAAAAAATTATATTCCTATTTTGTCACACAGTACACTGCATGGTCTGCGAAACTCTAAAAGGCACATGGTCGCTTCACTCATTCGTTCATTTGATATTTGTTGTCTGTAGTCAGACTGGTTCTAATTTGCGCGCTGCTCAGTTGCTGCTTTTATCTTTAAATTATCGTGATACCCGTTGCTACACCCTTTTTGATGGTTATTAGTGCTTCTATGTCAAAGTTGCTTATGTTAGCTTTCTTTTTTGTCGGATGTTCTCAGGCTTTAATTGTAGCACCCACCTTGGTGACAGCTATATGAACTCCACCACAAAACAAACTAATCTGAGATGTCACACCCCTTGCACCGAAATTTTCCAAATAAATCCAAATAACGTGTATAGAAATCTTAGAATGTGTAGTCATACCCTATACTCTTCCAACAGACATAACTGAATCAAGCTTAAATCTTGGCCATAAAATCATGCAACAACGCCGTTCCTTCGTTGAGTCTCTTCCCCTCTCTTGGCTTCTTCCTGTCCCTCCCTCAATCTTAGCAGGTACCAATGTTTTTCTTTTTTCTTTTTTCCTCTTATAGGATGTGCTGAGTGATCCAGTAGAAGTCCAATTAGGTGTACAGTTGTCCATTCGCAATCCTTTCCCTGCAATAATTTTCATTGCTAACTACAGACATGCACAACTGCACGAGGCTTCTTTCTATGTGGGTAGCCCACCCACCTGACTGATTTTCCACTTTTGCATCTGTCTTGTCTTCATTCTCTATTTTTCCCACTTCCAAACAAATCCATATATATACACGCAATAGATTGGCATACAATATAGGATTACTACATTACAATTATATTTCTATATCACGTTCTAGGATTTGGGCAATTAAGATAACAAGTATTTAGGTTGTTATCCCTAGAATTAAGTGAAACTCTGCGTCAAAGTCAACCAATGCAGTACTTTTTGTTGTTGATGTCTTTGATTCATGGATACGTCTTCCTGCAGACTAATATGTAACCACATATAAGTGACTTCATGTATGACTTGTATCTTGTAAAGATACCTATATCTCATTACCATTCCCATATGTCAATCAGGAATATTTCTTTTGGGAAGTTTGAGCAGGTATTTTGGAAGTCTGCTCCTAATATGGAATTCAATAGATGGAAAATCTTGTCCTTTTGTGCTTCAATTTTTTGAGCATTATCTTGATCTGAAGTTTTACTGGCATAAAGAGAAGGAATATATAGTTATTTAATATGGGAAGGCAGTCCTCCGGCTAAATGTTAACAGCTATTTTGCAGGTGGTTCAAAAATGGCATCTGCAAATGAGGATGACATTATAAAGAAGATTCTGAGTAGTGATAAAAAGGAATCAGTTTCTTCAAGAGATTTGTCGACCACTAACATGGATTCTAGAATCCAAAGGGATACCTCTAGTGCGTCATGTTCAAACATCCAAGAAGTCACCATGGCCGATGAGGAAGAAGAAATGCCTGGAAATCTTTCTGTTGAGGAGTCCAGTCCTGAAGAAATGCGTCAACAAGCTCTGGATGAGAAAAAGAAGTATAAGATTCTGAAAGGGGAGGGAAAGTCTGAGGAAGCCCTAAGATCCTTTAAGAGGGGAAAAGAACTTGAGCGGCAGGCTGCTGCTTTGGAATTATTCTTAAGGAAAAATCGTAAAAGAGCTTTGTCTTTAAGAACCACCACTGAACTCCAGAAAATCGATGAGGAGAGTTCAACTTCTGGCAGAAAAAGCAAAATCTCTCCCGAAAAAGACGACCTTGCTTCTGAACTCAAAGAACTGGGTTGGTCTGATATGGATCTTCATGATTCAGATAAGAAACCAGCAACCATTAGTTTGGAAGGTGAACTTTCTACTCTTCTTAGAGAAGTCTCTCAGAAAGGTAATACAGAAACGGGAAGTCGTGGAATCGACAAGTCCCAGGTCCTTGCTCTTAAGAAAAAGGCTCTCATGTTGAAGCGTGAAGGGAAACTTGGTGAAGCGAAGGAAGAATTAAAGAAAGCTAAAGTTCTTGAAAAGAAACTTGAGGAAGAGGAATTCTTGGCTGAAGCTGAAGATTCTGACGACGAGCTTTCCGCTTTGATGTGTAGTATCGGCAGTGATAAACAAGATACCTTTTCTGTTGCCTATAAGCAAGATGTTGGTTTTGATTTTGGTCATATATTGGGCCAACCTGATGATCTGGTTGTTGATAGCAATTTTGAGGTGACTGATGAAGATATGGATGACCCGCAAATGGATGCTGCTTTAAAATCGTTAGGTTGGACTGATGAAGCCAATGATTTTGAGGGTAGCGAGGAGCAGTTTGTCCCTATTAATAGGGAAACATTGTCAAGTGAAATTCAGTCTTTGAAAAGAGAAGCTCTTAATCAGAAAAGGGCATGTAATAATGTGGAGGCACTGGAGCTCCTAAAGAAGGCAAAAGCACTTGAAAAAGACCTTAATGACTATGTTACCAAAGGAGATCACTCAATGCCCCATAATCCTGCAGTACTTGAGAAGGGTTCAGCTTTACAATCAGCTGAAAAAGCATCAAACCCAAAATTGGCACCAAAGAGTACGCTAATGGTTCAGAAAGAGCTTCTGGCATTGAAAAAGAGGGCTCTTGCTTTGAGAAGAGAAGGTAGATTGGAGGAGGCGGATGAAGAATTGAAGAAAGGGAAGGTGCTTGAGCAGCAGCTTGAAGAGATGGATAATGCGTCAAACGCGAAGGCCCCACTGGTGAATTTTAGTAACAAAAATGCGGATGACGTCACAATTCCAGATCTTGGAGATGTTATAGGAGATGTGACAGATCAGGACATGAATGATCCAACATATATTTCACTTTTAAGTAACTTGGGCTGGAATGAAGAAACTGACAATACTGTTGAAATTTCGTCCAAACCTGCTAAGCAAGCTGCTAGTTCTCTTCAGTTTGGAGCATCTAGAAGAAGTAAAAGTGAAATCCAGAGGGAACTGTTAGGGTTGAAAAGAAAGGCACTTGCTTTTAGACGCCAAGGGGATAGTGATGGGGCAGAGGAAGTCCTCGAAATGGCGAAAGCATTAGAAGCCCAATTGGAAGAGATGGAATTGCCAAAGAAAGTAGCTCAATCCGAAATTATTAACCACGTGAAAAGTGAGACTATTAGTTCTTCCCATAAGATTCCAGTTGAAGGAGATGAGATATCAAAAACCGCACAGGAAAAATCTCCAGAACGAATCGCTAGTATTTCCATAATTTCGGATCATGTCGTCGTTGAAGATATGGGAAGCAATGAAAAAATTACACATGAGAAAAGAGAAGAAACAGTTCTAAGGAATGAGATGAATGACCAAAGTACTATCCGGCAAGAAATCTTGATTCTCAAGAGGAAGGCAGTTGCATTGAAGAGAGAGGGGAAGATGGCAGAAGCTAGGGATGAACTTAAGAAAGCAAAGCTTTTGGAGAAAAGTTTGGAGGACGAAAATGCCCTTCCTATTACTATTCCAGGTCTGTCAAGCTCTACTCCAAATATCACTGAAGAGCATGCATCATCAAATTTGGGTTCAAAACCTGTGTCTAGTCGAGATCGCTTCAAGTTGCAGCAAGAGTCCCTTACCCACAAGCGGCTTGCAATGAAGTTGAGGAGAGAAGGTCGAATGGAAGAAGCAGAAGCTGAGTTCCAATTGGCTAAGGCCCTTGAAACCCAGTTGGAGGATTTGGGTTCAAGTAATTCAGTTAAATCGTCAGTCGGTGGAGTAAGCGCTGTTGATGATGATGTTGGTATAGAGGATTTTCTTGATCCTCAACTTTTGTCTGCTTTAAAAGCAATAGGATTTGATGACCATATGGAACCAGAGCCAATTAAATCTGTTGCCACTAAGGGTGAAAACTCTGGACAGGAAAGAATGAAACTGGAGGAACAGATTAAAGTGGAAAAGATGAAAGCAGTGAACTTGAAACGTGCAGGAAAGCAAGCTGAGGCCTTAGATACTCTTCGGCGGGCCAAAGCGCTTGAAAAGAAGATGAATTCTTTAGCTTCATAGGGATACATTCATGTGCTACTGCAGCAAATGTCCAGGTGAATTCATTTGTTATGAATTCCTAGTTGACAGAGAGTTGAATTGAAAGTTTCAAAATTGTTGAAGAATAAATCTTCAGGAACTTGTATATTAATTGAAAACGTATGTACTTGTAATTGTTACCTATTTTTCTTGGCCGATAACAACACAATTGTTCTTGAATTTTGGTATCTGAGACAATAGATTGATATGTATGGTTAGTTAGTAGCAGATTATGATTAAAAGGAGGAATTTTTAAGGCTTGAACGTCTCTGTTTCTAGTGCTTGACTCGTATGGTTATTTTATAACTTCATTTATTTGAAGACGACATATATTTTCAGTGTATCGGCTCAAGTGAATCAATGAAAATACTAAACCCTTCGCCGGAAGAAGTTGAATTATTAAGGTCAGTGATTTCACCATAAATTTTGTACTTAATGAGTCTTCCCATATCGTTGAACTTCTATAGTCAGAAAGTCGAAAAAATCACCAATGACCGGAGCAATGTTGCTGGATTGCTTTCCAAAATTTCCGAGCCATCCTTTTTCAGTGGCTTTATTACAAGTAAGCCTGAACTGCTATTAAAGGGCCTGTAATCGGAACCCATGTTCTTTTAGGCGACTCAATTCCAATGCTGTTGCATATAAATCTCCCTCCTTCCACATATTGTTATTCTGGTATGTGTTTAGTATGCTAATTATCTCTTCCTCGAAATTATAAGCTAATCCAAAAGTTTGCAAGACATCAAGAAGCTCCAGCTGATCCAATGTTCGACCTTGTTCAACAAGTCTTCTAGTCGTCCTTCAGATTCTCAGGTTCTGTTACGAGTCCCTGCTGGGGAATCACCAGTTTTGGTGCCAATTAGTACATTGGTGGGAACTTTAAGTGAGTCACTCTAATAGGTTGAAATCTAGGGGAACATTTATGGTGGGGTGGAACCAAACAGATACGCAGCCATAAAACTAAACCAGCTGTTGTAGGAATGCTGTTATGTTCCCCTGAGGCTTATCCAAAACAAAGATACGAATATCGGAAAGAAAGCCCCAGATTTGTGGATTCTTTAAGCATTTACCTACAGGAATTCCAAGTTCAGTGTAAAACCCTGAACTTTTTTTTATGTCAATATTTAGTTGTGGAAAAGCCTAATTATTTATGCTAATGCTTTATATTTTCTTTTGTCATTCTCTAGCTAAATGTTCGATACATATATAAAGATTCTCATATAGTAATTTAATGTGGTACATCTATTGACTAGCAACTAGTAATGTTGTTAAACATGTCAGATTTAATAAGTAAAATTTAACAAGCTAGCTACATTATTTTTTTGTTTAGCTATTCCATATACATAGTGTGAGTGTGTGTGTGTATAGACACCCCTCACATCAACTTTCTATCTACCAATCACAAGTATACAACACCACTAGATCAAGGCTTTTGAAGCTTAGACTTAATACCCTAACCCCCTTTTAACCTTTTATTTAATATCTAACCTATTTTATTGTATAACGAAACTCACGTTGTTTTGTTTTTTCTTCCTATCAGAGAGATAGAGAGAGAACATTGAAAGCGGAGGAAAATTTTTCTCCTTTTGCGAGAAAGAATTTGAAAGGCCACACTCACCAATTTACTTTCTATTCTCCTTTTTCTTTTCATCAGTCGACTTCAGCATCACCACCCCATGCCCATAAACCCCATCCCACCACCACCGTCACCTACTGAGCTACCCTTGTACCACCACCGCACACTCTCCTCTCCACTATCCAAACACGCCGGGAGAGGGAGGCCTGCCAAATCTGTAATAAAGCAAATCTTAATGCCTCTGAGTGTCGGTATCGACTGGATCCCAATTTTAGGCCTGGTTCCTCTTATGGTGGTTCAGCCAAAGCCTTTGTGGCGTCCTGCTCTGGTACAAATGTCCAGGCTCCATGGTACATTGACTGCTAGAAGTAATCATATCACTTGTGATCTCAACAACATGCATCTATATGAATCCTATCAAGGTCCTGATCAAGTAACTGTTATGGTGCCACTCTTCCAATCTAGAACACTGGCCAGGGTATTCTCTCCACTCCAAATGTTCATTGACAGCTTAATAACGTGCTTCATGTTCTTCACATTAACTTCTAATCTATTATTTGTGCACAGTTAAGTAATGACAACAATTGCAGAGGTTTTTTTTTTTTTTTTCCCAATTCCTTTGTTATTTTGGAATAAAATACCAACAATATCATATGTAAAGGCAGTCATCGTAATGGCCTTTACCAGTTATCTCCTTTCAACATCTTGAACTTCGTGTGCTGGTTCACCCTTTGTTTCTTCAACTACACCTACCACTACTTGGCATAAAAGGTTAGGGCATCCTTCTTCACAAATTTGAGACTCTTGCACAAGACTCCATCTGCCATTTCATGTCAAGGATCTTGGTTCACTATGTCATCACTGCTCTGTGGCCAAGTCCCGTAGGCTGCCTTTTTTTCTTTCTAGTATTGCTGTAAATAAAACATTGGCACTTATTTGTAGTGAGGTATGGGGCCCTATTTATCCTTCCATCTCAGGATATCGATACTATGTTCTATTAATTCATGATTACATCAGATTTACAAGGATTCTTCCTTTACAAAAGTGAAGTGTTTCAAAAGTTTGTTGAGTTCAAGGCTTATGCTAAAATGTTATTTTCTACACCTTTATTGGTTTTTTCAAATAGATCATGGGGGAGAGTATACTAGTAATCAGTTTGCAACTTATCTGAAGTCCTAAGGAATTGTTCATCAACTTTCCTGTCCATATACTCCTCCCCAAAATGGTACAGCTGAAAAGGAAACATTATCACATGTTGAGACAACTATTGCCTTGATGCGTCAGTCAGCTTTACCACTTTCTTATTGGTCTGACGCTCTCGCTACCTCCACTTGTCTGATTAAAAGGTTGCCTAGTTCAGTCTTAAATGGTCTCACTTCCTTTGTAGTATTATTCCAATACAACCTAGATCTTTTCCCTTTGTTTTTCTTGGATATCATCCCACCATCAAAGGCTATCATTGTCTCATTTCTATTATTGGTAGGATTTTCCTTTCAAGGTATGTGTTGTTTTCTGAGTCTATTTTTCCCTTCGCTATTCCTTCCCTCTTGTTCTTTTGACCCAGCTCCTTCTTTATCCACACTATTAGGTTCTTCTCTTGGGCATCATCGTCGTCGTCTTCTAATATTTCTTCCTTGGTACCATCACCAGTGACCTTTCACTTGCCATTCATCCATTGTCTTTGCCTAGTTCATCACCTCCATCTACCAATAGGTTCCTTTCCCAATATTTCTCTAGTTTCTGATACATCTGTTTCTCTATCTTTCTCTCAGTCTCCACCTGTATCTCCACCTTCCATTAATCTTGTTGTTTCTCTTCCTTTCCAGCATCCCTTACTAGAAATTCTCATTCTATGCAAACCAGATCGAAAAGTGGCATCTTTAAACCGAGGCATTCTTTGTGTTCGTCTGCTACCTTCGCTTCTTCTTCTAAACCTTGTGAACCAGCCTTTGCCAAAAAAGAATTAAAATCCAAAGAACGGACTTCTGCAATGTTTGATAAATTTGAAGCTCTACATAAACAAGGCACTTGGACTTTTGGTTCCATTGCTTCCAAACAAAGAATGTGGTTGATTGTAAATGGATATTCAAATTAAAAAGGAATTCAGATGGCTATATTGCTTTCTCCGATAAGAAGGCTTAGATTATCGTGGAACCTTTAGTCTAGTGCCCAAGTGTCACAGGGTCAAATTTTCTATCGAAGTTCGGTCTGTGGTGACACTAAACTCCATCAAGGATTTAATTAGCCAATTCGAGAAACAATGTTTACAAGAACTTTCCCAGCAAATGTTTATTCACCAAGAACTTGCACCGGAAACCAAAGCAAGTTGACAAAATTTTCCCTCTTTGTCTAAAAACATCACAACACTGTCTTTATATATGTTACAATCAGAAAAACATGGCTAGCTACACATGGGTCATGGACATGCCCCATGATCACCATAATTTTGCAGTTGACACCCCAAACTGACTAGGCTTTGTGTTGGATCAAGCACAACTTAACGACATTGTAAATTGTTTAAGTGTCTTAGACGTTCTCTTTATACTGTCTGTGTGTGTGTGTTGATTGACTGAGTTTGGATAACCTTAGTGCCATTGCAAGAACAATTTGAGTGCAAAAATTGACCCTATAACACCAAGCCACCTACTATTAGAATCTTGTTATGTCCAGCTTTACATTTTAATTAGCTTGCTCAACAATTTGATGTGTCCAATGCCTTTCTTAAACACGTTTTGTTTCTATTTAAAAAAAAAATTGCATTTATTATTTTAACCTCAGATTTTTGTGGATTATTGATTCGTCTCGATGGAAAGAATATAAAAAGTATAAAATTATGTTCAAAAGCTAAAAAAATCAATAGACGACAAATAAGCACAAAAAGACTTTTTTTTCAATTGTTTTTTTTTCCCGAATTTTATTCAAATTTGATGAATTATTTATAATTTTTGTTAAATATCTCGTCGAGATGAACAAATAATCCACAAAAAATTGACGAATGACAAAAAAAATACGAAAATGCCAAATCCAGCCTTAGAGCTGTTTTTTGCAGTGGGCAAGTTTGTGCAATGCGTTCTCAGTTGAAACAAAATGGCTTTGCTTCTGGGCAGTTGCCGAAAGCAGAAGATTAACTGAAGAACGAGATTATTAGCTCAGGGGTGCATGTGGTGTTAGTTCACATGTTCTTTCTCTTGAGTCATGATATTAACAAGGTAAGTGTTGACCTAGTGAATGATAATCCAGGCATTATGACTTCTATAGCAACAGCCAAGGTATATTTTATTTTCATGAACCCAAAACATAAACAAAAAACTATCATTATAATGTCAAGCCACCTCAAAAAAATAAAAACAAAGAGGGGTCAAATTGTCCAGTTTGTCCAAAGAGGGACCGTTTGCTGTCAATTCAGCTTTA